>BMAO01032979.1:0-19137 GCA_019973975.1 Trichonephila clavata
GATACCAAAATGTTGTTGATACTGTAAAAGTTCCGAAGTTATTGAGAAATAACTAGAGAAATTTAAACAAAATCCCTATCTCTTTCGTATCTTTAACTTCATTTTCTCAAAGCAACAAATGTTAGCTTGCGCGCAGAAATTCTCGGAAAATATTTATGAGATCGATTTGAAATTTCATACACGTGTTCAAAATATGGCTCTTCATAACTTATACTTCAATTTTCAAAAAAAAATTTAATAATTTTTTAAAATTTGAATTTAAATTTATTTTTTTCTTTAAATTTTAAAATTTTCGTTGTAATTGTATTTAAAAAATATTTTTTTTCTAAATTTTTTAAAAATTTGTATAATTTTGAAAGTGAACATTTTTATACCAAGTAATGTAATTTTGTAAATTTTGTACTTCAGAATCTCTTGCGCGCTGTAAAATACTAATTTTCAAATTTTTGAAAAATTGTCCAATTTTTATTTTCTTATAAATTTTAAATTTTCTCAAATTTTTAGGAAATTTGAGAACGAATTTAAATATATGTGATTATCATGTGATAAAATTTCAAATGATTGTTTTGCTTTATTGCTAATTTACATTGGTTTCAAGAAGGATATTTTTTCGAGTGCACAGATATGTTAAGGGTCCTGAGACCCCTTAAAGCATGACTGAATTTAATACTTTTTAATTTTTGTCTCATAATATATAAAGTGGGTTATATGAGAGCATAGTTTGGATTATACATTAACAAAAACAAATATTTAGTTTATCATACTTGAATGATTAAGGATCACATGTGCAAAGTTGGTTGCATTTTGATATATATATATTTTTTAAACAAAGTTTATTTTATTATTATTATTTAGAGTTATAAGTAAATTGCATTGTTTCGCTAATATATAGACTTTAAGGACTAAGGAGTTGAGTACTTTAAATCTAATCCAGATGAGATTTTAAAAGGACAAGACAGCCCAATGGTCATGATTACGATCTTCGTATTGGCGGTGTAGAAGTGGAGTCTTGAGTTCAATCCCGTTCCACTAAAAAGTGGGCGGCCGTGGTGGCCGAGTGGCCTAGGCATCCGATCATGGCTAGCGTGTCATGAGTTCGATCCCAGTACCACTAAAGACCCACCGTGTAGGGGAGCAATGCACGCTAAATCTGTCGAGAGCTCAAGCGTCCTCCATTAGTGTGGTGTGGTAGTTAGGAGAGGAGGTGCCAGCTCAGATGTCTTCCGCGTCACTTGACCATGGTTCACAATTACGCGGACCGTCGCCCAAAGCCCTCGTGTTGCTATGATAATCAGTGCGACGTTAATATCCTCTCACTCACTCACTCCACTAAAAAGTGCAATGTAGATTAATGGAGATCATCGTAAGATAATTGCAACTATAATTTAAAGCCCATCAATGAGATGTTTTTGGAAAATAGGAAAGAAATGGATAACTTCTTTAGATATCGATCTCATCATTTAACGATTTTGTCGGATTTGCCAGGCTCGTTGCCAGCAGCCATCGTCTTGCTAAAGAGTGGCATTAATTCCAATTAATCAGTGAGTGCGTTGTACTTCCTCTCTATGGTTGCATACCTTTCCTAATAAGTGTGAGATTTAGAATCCTGGGATATATCTTTGATCTTTCCTTTCTGAATTGGCCGAGACAGTAAATGGTAACATTTACGAATTCTTAGTTAGTGTGTAGCATGTTTGGTTCCTGGTGCCGCTGAAGATACGTTGTAGAGGAGGCTGATGTATGTATTGGTTTTCTTGAATTTCGGCCCACAAACACATTTTTCACTTTTCCCATTTTAATAAAATATGCATTTCTACGCTTCTAATGGTTCAAAAATTATCATTCTACGTGCAGTAGAAGTATTTTTAATAATTTTTGAAAATGTTTTACCACCTGTCAAAGTCTACTAAATCCATTACTAAAATCCATTTTTCTCAAAACTAACATTTACCATATAAGGAAAATTTGTTCCTAAGCTACTGCATTTAACAGCTTATAACTTTGCCTAGTTAATAATTACACTCTCATACTTTAATCGAGGATTTTTTTCCAAAAAATATTCTGACTTAATTTATAGCATTAAACATCATGAAATTTCACTGTTTGTGTGTGTGTGGGAAAAAAACGGATTTGTGCAAACAATATTTTTTTAAAAATTAACTAGGCATCCTATCCATAAAATCTCTGGTTAAAGTATGTATTATGATTCAAAGAGTATTAATTAAAGAAACTGGAGATTTTTATTCAATAGAATGTTTATAAATGTTCCTTAAAAATACCTATTTTTAACATTATTGAAATACAGATCCTGTTTCGTGAACCTACCCTCTGTCGATCTCAGTCCTCCTGTTTGCGTGGTGTTGTTGTTTGTATAAGGGAGGTGTCAGCTTAGCGGTCATTCTCGTCATCTAACTGAGAATGGAAATTACGATGTCTGTCCCTAATAGCCCTCGGATTGCTTTTTAACGCGACGTTGATATAACTCACTCCTTGCTTCCTTATTTTCTTCTGATAAATGCGATCTAATGCACCTTCGGCTAATAACATAGCAATTTATTTATAATTTCAATCTTTGTTCTTTTTCTAATTTCGTTTTGGTTGGTCTTTTCTAGTATGGCCGCGATGGCCAAGTGGTCTAGGCATCGGATCATGGCTAGCGTGTCATGGGTTCGATCCCAGTACCACTAAAGATCCACCGTGTAGGGGAGCAATGCACGTTAAATCTGTCGAGAGCTCAAATGTCCTCCCATTAGTGTGGTGTCGTAGTTAGGAGAGGGAGATGCCAGCTCATGTGTCGTCCGCGTCACTTGACCATGTTTCAAAATTACGTGGACCGTCGCCAAAAGCCCTCGTATTGCTAATCAGTGCGACGTTAATATTCACTCACTCACTCGCTGGTCTTTTCTAGTTTCGTTCGTGTCGGGTAGATAGTTTTATTCAGGTTCAAAAAAGAAATTTTTTTATTCTTTAACAAATGTGTTGACGAAACTTGGCAAAAGCTTTCCTTTGTTCGAATAAAAATCACACGCTAACGCTTGCATAACCTGCTAATCTTTGTGGGTAATAATTCAGGTTAGAGAAAAATTCACACGATTCCTGAAAATTATTGTAATTATAAACCGATCGAGTGATGCACCACTTTTTTGTCAAACAATCAGGTGAAGCAGCGTCCTTCATATTTTCTTCATAAACATTGAACGCATGAGAACCCCCATACAGGACTCCCCCCCCCACCTAAATTTTATTTTAGTTGCTTATAGAAATTTATCTCTGAATAATTATATGTATGCGTACTATGAATATCATCCCACAAAAATGGATACGAAAAGGATTTTTTTTCGGAAGAATAATGTAAGATACCTCATGCAATGTGCCAATTAAAATACAGTAGAACCTGTTTTTGTGCGGTTCTATTTTATGCGATTTTTCGTTCTCGTCACTTGACCGTGGTTCAAAATTACGAGGTCCATCGCCAAAAGCCCTCACGTAGCTGAACAGTGTGACGTTAATATTCACTCACTCACATTTATGCAATTTTATTTTTGTGAAATTTTTTTCTGTGCGACATTTTGTATGTAGTATATGAATTTCAACGGCTTTGACGCTACTGTAATGTTTTCTATCAATGTACCAGTGTCGACGCGGAGAATGTTAGGGTCCCCCTTCAAAGTCAGGTTTTGCCTTTAATATTTCATAAATTGGGTAAATAGTACTTGGTGTTAGTCAGGTCTTGGCATCTTAGAGTCTAATTTACTTAAGCCATCAACTGCCAAATAAAAGTTACGTGATTCGCTCACCCATGTCACTGTTTTTGACATTGGCGTCCGTATGCAGTGCATTTGGGGGAGGGAACATAAGGCACTAATAAACACATTTTCTCTGAATAAGTAAACCTTCAAACACTGTGTCGTGGTCGTTTTATTCCTTTCCAAAGCTTTCGGATTAGTTTCGGTTAGTTAGTCGGATTTAATGATAGCAGTGCAAAGAAAAGATCGTACTTAGGAAATGCGTATATATTCGTCCGAGATCATTAAAACACCGGTTGAGGGAGACGAATATATGCGCCGGCAGCAGGTGGCGTATATATCCGTCAGGGGCTAATTTGTTTTCCTTAATTGAGTTTTTATAAAACAAAACATATTTTACAGACATAAACTTTGCTTTCTCTTAAATAACTTTTTATTAATTTATTTCTCCACCTCTTGAAATTCAGCCATATTTATTTCCTACTTCTAAATCTATCTAAGCTTTCAATAACCTTCCTGTAAAAAATTGTTAATCGCTTTATGATTTACACACTGCAGGTGGAATAAAGATTAAGATTGAAGGTAATTTTTTTTTCTAAAATTTCCATTTGATTGATCGATGATACGGAACTTTGGAATCCATAGGGATGGGAGATAAAATTCGCTATTAAACCTCCACAAAACTCCAAGCGCTTAACGGATTTGGTGGACATCTGAGAAACGCTCTTTAAATTGGTTTCTTTTAGATTTCCTATTATTTATTTTTTTCTTCCTTTTACAGTTGCTTTTTTGTGAGAAAGGAAATTTTAAGCTACAGACGGATATGATTTTCAACGCCTTTATTCGCTTCAGTATAAGATTAAATTACTTTCATTTTATAACAAAGCATTTGAAAAAATTTTCCTTATGAGCAACTCTTGAGTTAACTATTTTTCTGTTTCCTTTTTAATTATATGTTTTGTAAAAAATATAATTTATTTTATGCTTAATGGATGTTCTGAAAATTTAAAATTCTATTTTGTGTGTGTAGAAAATTATAACATGGGATTTTTTTCAGCATTTTTAAAATTTATAATTGATCTAAAAACTAGCATAAGGTTTTTAGGGATATAAATGTGCATCGCTTAAAAAATTTTGATTTTCGAGAAGAATAACGTTTTTCCCCGTAGAATTCTTTTTATTTACACTTCCTTAAAGCTACGATTACTTGAATCACTTTGGCTGTAGTGAAATATTAATGTGCTAAAAGGCAAAGGTTGAAATGAACTGTTCTAAATACCAATTTTATGTTTTTAGATGAATCTCTTAAAAAATTGTTTAATATGAAAAGCAGTAAATACATGTGTTGTATATTTAATCACATTGTTCAATACCAATTTCTTATTTCTTCAAATAAATAATGTGGATATCAAGCCTTTTAATGAAATTTGTCATAGCTTAGTGTTATAAAAATTTGATGGTACTTGTCTGTTTCACCGACGCAACCGATAAAGTCACCAAAAATAAAAGACGCCAAACGGAATATTGCCGCTGGTAACCTTTTACCACCACATTTGCACAACAAGTCGTAGTCTTTTATCAGTCGCGTATTTTTCATAGTAAATCAAGATGAAAAACCAATGAAAGCTACTATTTATTAATATTTTTATGTATATACTGTATGTTGTCTCCAATAACCCTAACTTGTCGATATTTATGCTGGCGAAACGGAAAAATATCAATTAACTAAAATGCACCGCGTTTAAATAGATTAAAAATAAATTTAGTTAGGCTAAAATAAAACTATCTTTCATAATTACTTTTCGTATAGTTGCTACTGTTCAAATGTATTTTTGCATGCCAACGTTTCTTAAGTTACGGAACACAACTTTAGAAACTTAATACTTGTTTTGTATACATATTCTGAACTGAAAATACCTACTTAAAAATAATCATAAAGCATATATAAATGTTTAAGCTATGTGTGTTTAAATTCATTTGATTAAATACATACGCGCCAGTGGTTTAAATATGAAAAATGTTCATAAAAGCTTCCACAATAAAATGTTTTGGTTTGATTTATACATTTTAAAATACATAGAACTTACGAATAAATGTTACATTATATATGAATAGTTAAATAAATATTACCTAATGTAATCTATATACACTTAATACATAGTAAATTTTATTTACTTTTAATGTTATGGTAAAATTTTAAATACACTTACGTATATTCCAATAGACTAATTCTAGATTTTCTTATATAACTTCCAAAATATATTTTTTAATGAATAAATTAGGAGCAAGCATCTTAAAAAAATCGTAGCTGTTTGAAAATGTTTTTATAACATTCCAGTATATACTTAAATGGAATATATATTCAATTCTAAGGGGGGGGGGGGAATTATTTAGTGAAATGGTGCATAAGTTTGTTATAAAATCAGAATAATTAATTTGTCTATTTCAGATATATAAACTAATTTAATTAGCGAAATAAACTAAATCGTCTTGTTGGAAAATAAACACTAAACTAAACATCACCAAACTCTTAGAAAAGTGTGTTCAAACACACATGGTGGAAGTTTTACAACGGATACAATATTTTTATTATACAATTTTAGTTAAAACATGAATATATTATTTTATGATTCTATTCACAATTCGACATAATAGCATGTTGATGATTACCAATATTCAGCACTGAAATACTTTTAACAAATGATTCGCAAATCTTCAGACGATTTTTCGCTAAAAAGCAGACCAATAATTTAGAATTATTTACATTCTCTTGCAAGTAAAACGCGATCGATAACATAAGCCGATTTATTATAATTTGGAAAAGAAGTTCATGAAAAAAATTCTCAGAAATGTGAATAAGTAATTCTTGAAACAAAAATAAATTAAGTAGAAAATGATTTTTTTTATTGTAAATATTGTGTGATTTGGTGGAATATTTTTAAAAAAGTTCAAATTCATTCCTTTCAAATTTAAACCCACTATCAGCAATTATTCTTTATAAATATTTTTCTCTCAAGTTTTGTATAATTTGTATCACATTTCATGTCTTTTTTCAAATATTATCGACTTTTATATTTTTACTTTTCCATTTTGTGTTAATATATTGTAACTTATTATTTACAGTTTTTTTTTCTTATTAATAATGTGCTCGTTTTTCTTCCATATTTTGTATATTATTTGTCATTTTTTCCTATCTAAAATGAATCCGGAATTTTTATCCATACGTAGTAAGTACTTAATGAATAAGAATTTCTTAGTCACATAAAAAAAGAGGAAAATGTCCTAATTTTTTATTTTATTATTATTATGGAGGGCGAACGTTTTTTATGCAGAATATGAGTAAAAATAATTTGATCAAATCGCTTTCAAACATTTCTGCTCTGTATACAAACTAAATTAATATTTTAAACAATGTTTTGACATGTTTACTGTACACATTTTTATCTAGCATTTATATTAATAAAAATAGCAGTTTATAAGGGCTTTATGGTACGACTTATTAAAATATTTTTTTTATTTTATGATTTTCACAATTTTTTTAGTTGCCCTTAAAAATATGCATAATGTAAAACAGCTTTGGTACTCAATGCATAAAAAATTTAATTATTGAATTTTTTAAGGAAAAATTTTAAAATTTATATGAAATGAATTTTAAATGCTACTTTTATAGAATTGGCTTACATAAAGTTTAATTTACGCGTCATTGAACTATGCTGAACAAAAAATGGTACGGGTTTTGTGGTAGGATTATTCGTAAAAACCATTTTTAATAAATGCTTACAGAATTTTTTTTTATAAAACAAATTTTAAATATTATTTGCAAAAAAAAAAAAAAAAAAATATTGCATTGCTTTGATTTAAAAATGCAGAGGCCCGACTCTTGTTGCATATATTTATATTAATAGTTAGAAAACATACCAAAAGCATTTGGCACGATAGGGAAAAAAAAGTCTTAGCATTTTAGAGGAATATTAACTAGTTTTTTTTTCTTTTCTGAGATAAATCAGTTTAAAGTTTTTATTTTTCATTGGAATGTTAATAAAAATTAACATAAAATCTATCGTAATACTGGCTTTTTTAAAAAATAAAGCTTTCAAATTCTGTGAGATTATACAAAAAATATAAAGTATAATTTAGGCAAATTTAAATTGATTATTGGCTGATTTTTGTAAATTGAATCGTATTGTATCCCCTTAAATATATTTTAGTAATAGAAGAAAACAATTTAAATTGATATTCTTGAAACAAAATCAAATTAAACTTCTTGAGCATTATTTCTCTACACATAGAAACCAAATTATGGAATCATTTTTATTAATTTTCTCAAATTGAACTTGGCACATTTTTCGATCAAATTTAAACTCTTACAGATAGATGCACTTGATTATCAAAAAGATATTTTTCCTTTCGAACTTGAATGATCCATGATTTTTTTCCTCCCGAAGCAGTCGAAATCTTACTAAGCTAAAGGAAAAAAAAAAATACAGGCATAACTACGCAGCGTAGCAACAAATATCTGAACATGTTGTATGAATATTACATGTGAAGTTTTCCTATCGAGCAAAGAACCTCTGTTGAATATTCAGCGTTCAAACTCAGACTTGGCGTGAATCCAATGTGGATGCACTCAAGTGTTAGAAATTTTACCTGAAAAACACCTTTTGGTTTTAACTGATGCTTTTATAGGGAAGAATTATTTCTTCGACCAACGGCCGAAATTTTATATAAGAGAAAATTGAATTATGAAACACCGTATATCTAAAGTGATATTTGGTATCGTTTTTGTTGGATTAATTTCATTTGACCTTTTCTTGTTTTTTCACTTTTTATAAACTTAAAAATATTATTCTATTTGATGACTACTAGTTAGTGAACTTAAAGAAGCATTTTTCAATTATTTTGAGTTTATTGATTATAACAATTTCTTTGGGAAATAACATATGTAAGAACAGTTTTGTTTCAAAAATATAAACTTGAGATAGAAAAAAAATAGAATAATTGAAACCAATTACCTAATATTGAAAAAGATAAATACCGTAACATATGGAATAAAACTAGTAATATGCAAAATGAGTTTCATTGCGTGCAATACAAAGGACCGCATTCAACTTTTTAAGAAGTGAAAGAAAAACATGTTTGATATTAATTGGGATAATTTATTATTGTTATTCAAAGTAAATTTTTACACATTCTACAATATGTGTATTTAATGTAAGGGTATTTTTATTAAAATAATAATTGCACACCCCTTACTGGTTTGAATTTCCTGGAAAACCTTCAAAGTACATTGCACTTCTGTGATATAAATTCGTATTGATATTTACTGAGTTATTTAAAGGAAAAACAATATTGCATTTAAAATTATCTAAAAAATAAAGTATTGATTTTTTAATAGCTTTGAACATTGTTTTTAGGGGGATGGTAAAATGGCCGCCTAGCATAAATTAAAAAATGAGTAAACATGGTATTTGTGTAAGAAAGTCTCTTATTGCTCCTTCAAGTGTTTTTATTTCTCAAACTATACGTTTTGTATGCTTGCACATTTAATATGTTTGCCTGAAACCATTCTCAAAAGGACGAAGTTGTAGAGCGAATTTCTAGAAAAATGATTTTTTGATACAGCTTGATTAGCCGAGGAAGATGCAGGCGCTATAATCCCAAAATTTACTACCGGGCACTGAGAAAATATCAATCTTCCCAATTATTTCTTCATACACCAGGCGGTTTTAGGTAGTATAATTAGTTACTTACAAATAAGTAAATATTATAAATGCATATGTTGTCATCCCTAACCCCCCCTAACCCCCCTTAGCCTGATTTGCGCCAGCTAACTAAACATAGCATCATATTGGTGTATTCATTAAAGCAATGTTATGCCATAAAAAGATATATAAATATATGCAAGTACTAGCTGGTATACCCGTTCTTCGCACGATGGAATTGAAAAATTAAACAATACAGATTGAAGAATAAAGAAGTTTTTAATGAGTTAATTTTACGTGAATTGCCAATTAAACAAAAAAAAAAGGATTTTTGCATGTCTCAGCTGAACAAAATATTTGTTTAATGTTTAGTATAAAGGTTTAACACCTGATAAAAAGATTTTTTATTTATATAACGCCCTGTAACTTTTTTGTGGAATAATTTTTGAAAATATCTTCCTAAGCTGATCTCTGCCGAGCAAAAGTAACACATTGCTACAAATTTGTTGTAATGAATGCTTAAAATAGTGTAAATAATTTATATTTGGATGTGCAATACGTTAATGCTACTTTCTGTTGTATTTATTTTATGTTAAAATTACGTGAAAAAATATTCGCATGCACAACGCCGTTCTTTAAATTATAACGGCGATTCTCTCTCTCTCTCTCTCTCTCTCAATGGAAATACACATAGTGAAATGTTGGTGATAGAGTCAAGTTGGCATCATTTTTGGTGACCATTTTGGCAATTTGGCGATTGAATGGTGCAGAAGTTGATATGCTGTAGCACCACCTGGTGGGGAGGTACAACAAAGAGGATAACACAAAAAACCTTCCCCCCCCAAAAAAAAAAATACATATACATGCCAATTTTCATAGTGATCGGTCGAACGGCGTTGGAGTGAAGCGATTTCATACATATATAAACATTCATTTTTATATAAATAGATAGTATTTCAATATATGGTGTACATTTTACAGTATACATATGCTTCCTTTACTAATTGATGATATATATTACAATGAATCCATGTCTCTTCTAACCACGATTTTCGCTACGGTAACAGATTGGACATAGCCACGAGCATGCTATTAGCTTTGTTTTTTGCCAAGATCAAATCCTTTAAATAATCGCCATATAGATGAATTGATGCACGTTAAATCAATTTAACCTTCGCACTGGAATGGCGCGGAAGTGTTTGGAGAATAGAGTAGCTGCTTAGTTGTTGTCCTATAAAATTGACAGTAGTTTTAAATTAGAATTTTAACTCAAACAATAGTTCGTTGTGTGTATGTTCCAGTATCTTACTCGGCACTTTTTTTCTAACAGTAAAAGTGTAATTACAAGAAGAATTTAAAAACAATTTTAATTAAATCAAAGTTCAAAGTTATTACTTTTTCGTGACATAATAGCGTTTTTGCCTATATTTTGGTTACATGTTCAATTAACAATTACCGCAAAAATACGGCACATAACGCGCACCTTTACTTTCAAGCTGCAATTTTTAATATGTAGATATATTCACCGTATAACGTGCCACCCCTTTTTAATGAAGAAACCTGAAATGAACGTGCGTAATGCTCCAATGTTTTTAAGCCAATTTTTCAAGGTATTACCCTCCAAGCTTTAGAAAAATATAGTTCATTTCTAGTACTACAATCCCTAAAGAGTTCATAAAAGGAATGCCATTTATTTTAAATAAACAGTATTGCGAAAAATATAGAAGATTAGTTTTTTTTTCTATGCTCATCTTTTATATTTTTAAAGCTGTCATTTTTAGAATGGGCTTATAACGCACACCCATAAATTTCGATCTTATTTCTTGTGTTCAAAGTGTGCGTTATATGCCGGACCTTATGGTAATTATCCATATCCGTTTCCATCTTAAGAGTTTTCGAAGAAAGAAAAACTAGTGCTAGAAAAATATATCATCAGTATTCTAAAAATATTAAGAGACGTCTTCTTATTAGAATTTTCTATTTATATACGTAAAATATTGCTCCTTTATTACGTCCATAATTACATTATAAATGTAATCTGTTTAAAAGCTGGCATTTACATCTGCTATAAATTACATTCACAAAAGTAGACAATTTATTTCCACTTTTCACGCATCGTTTTATTCCAACTTGTTCTCAATTCTTATTTACATGATTCTCACGCACATTAAACACCATAACCAATGAGAGTAAAGAACACATATTGTCATCTTATTCACGTTCTTTTCATTCCAAAACACCATAAAATTCAACCCTATGCATACATCCAGAAAATCTGTTTCTCTCCGTTCAATACACTCCACTGACAAATTAAAACCACACACACTCGTAAACACTAGTCTTGGCTTCTTAAAACGAATGCGCCTTACACGCGAAAACGACAAAACCCCACATATCATGCCCCCCCCCCACCCTATTTCATAACTTGACACGGAATCCGATTCGTTTACATTTAACGGCGACATATAACCGTCAGAAGTGATTTAACGCCAACAATCGCCGCATATCTTTTAAAACGCTGCCAAGGGTAACGCGCGTTGGCACGATTGGACCAAATGGAGACGTATGCAAAGAAGGACGGTACCAGTGACAAATGCGTTGTTGTGTCCCCATGAATTTTACATTACACTTGACCCGTCTGCCGGATTTAATTGAAAGGCAGGATTGAGTGGAATGGTTAAATATTCAGAGACTTGCCGGACTGGCCTGGTGCCAGTGCCGGACTAGAGATTGGGATTGGTATGTACGAGATTTAACGAAGCGAACGTAAAAGGACATTTTTGATTGCAAACGTTATGGTTGATTGGTCAGTTTGTGTGGGGCTGAGTTAAAAGGATTGATGTGGAGTTGTATTAAACCCAATTTTGTAGAATAATGATTGGTTAATTTATGACTGTAGATTTGTCTCTCTGACTCCCAACCGTTTTAGTTGGAGAGTGTGTTGGAAATGCTTTTAATGATATTTTGCAGGATAAGTACTGATTTAAATCACACTATCTGTAAATGTGAGGTGTTTGGTGGTGCGTTTATTTGCCAACAGTTTGTTTGATGGTTGTGTATGTGTTAATGATGTTTTCCTTTAATTTCTTATTCATTAAGCGTTATAGTTCTTTTACAGATTTAGATTTTTTCTATTAAGTTTATGTATTTCCCAAATAGTTAATACCATTGTGAAAATATATTAACTGTATTTTCTATCTCAAATGTTTCTGAAAATATCGTCAAGTTTTGAAGAAAGGGAATGATATTTTGAAATACCTTTTTTTTGCGTAAAGTGATTGCTAACTACCAATGATGCTTAGAAATGGATTTTTCTCCTTATGAATATGATGATTTTATGATAAGATGTGTAGTTCTCTCTGATAATGTTTTGGAGTACCTTGCTCATTTTTAGTATTTTGTGTGCCTAATTATATTCATTTGTTGGTGAAGCTGGATTCTATACTTTCTCATCAGCTGATGACATATCTAATATAGATGAAATAATTCTTTTTGTTTTCTAGTACATATGTGTGTAACGGTATAATATATACATAAACCAGTAACAGCCTCCGGACTAAGTTGATCATTTTGGTCATGAGGTTAAGTTACTCGGCTTCAGATCCCAAGTCGTGGATTCTGTCCACCAGATAAGTGCCACTTCATTGGTGACCTTGGCTGAAATTCAGGAAAGACAACCTTCTGATCTGTCATGGCGCCATCTACCCGCAAAAAGAGCAACCAAAAACTCGCCAGACTCGCTTGGTGCAGCAAAGTCGTCAGACTCGCTTGACGCAACTCCTCAAACAAATCCTCTGCCACACGCTCGCTATAATAACTATATCATTCGCTTGCCTATCCGCCGACCCACTGATGAGGGAGTGTGTAGAGTTATCATCTATATAAATCAGTAACAACCTCCGGACTAGGGTGATAAACTTGGTCTAGTGGTTAAGTTGCACGGCTTAAGGTACGAAGGTCACGGATTCTGCCCTTTGGATAAGCGTGCTACTTCATGTGTGATTAGCAGTCTCTTAGGAACTTTTAGGATGTTAAGTTCCACCAGCGTATATATGTGCCTCACGCAGACAGTGCGTTAACTGCATCAGGTATACGTATTTACAAAGTACGATTGTATCTTTGTGTGTGTGTGTGTGTGCACTGCCATCCATATAATTACTCCGAAGACTTTGTATTGTAAAATAGCGACCTTGACGCGCGCGCGCGCAATTTCAGAGAAGGATTTTCTTATTTTTCTTTCCTTTTCTCTTTCTGTACACCCCATATACGCCCCCATGTGGAAAACGGCGGCACTGAAGAGCGAATCGCCTAACTTTCGATCGGTAGTTAAAGGGTTAAAAGAGTTGCATATATTTACCCACACAACAAAATCCAGACTATTAAATCTGCCGAGGCTAAAAGGCTTCTCATTGCATTATGTGGGAGTTCCGAGAATTGGTTGCCAGCTAAAGTGGATCTTCGTCACTTGAATATAGTTCAGAATTACGAGGTCCACTGCCAATTGTCTTTGTTTCAGTCAGACGTTGATCGATCGATCAATCAATCAATCGATCAATAAACTCAATTTTTTTTTTTAACGAATGTATCGTGAATAATATAATTCGTAAGTTATAATGAAAGTCTTAAAGACTTTTCAGTCATTTTATTTTTTTAAAAAGTTACCTGCGTAAAAAAATAAGTAATTTAAATCAAATGATTATAATTTAATAAAAATGAACTATAATGATTTTAATTAAAGATTAGAAATAAATCCTGAGCTATTGCTATTCACTGGAGATCATACGATCAAACTGGCAATGAAGTTAAATTGATCATTTGCATATATAATGCGTTAAAAAACTCGATGTGCTTTAAAAGTAATATATATTGATTTTGTGAAAGCCTGTAATAAAAATAATTTTTCTTTTAATCAACGAATTTGTGAATGGCTTTTTTTTATTTACTCCTTGAATAATATTGTAACCCAATTTTTTTTGTAAGGGGAAAGGTAATTTTCTTCTAAAGAAAATAAGCCTTTTGTGGATTGTCTTTTTAAGTCGAAATGAAGAATATATACACATTGTAGTAAAAAAAATCTGGTTCATAAATTTACATTTGTGTGTTAATATAGTTCGTTTGATAATTTATTTTTTAAATAAGTAAAAGCAATATAACATTGGGATTCATAGTGTATTATCGTTAGTAGTTGTATAAAACTGGCCCTCTGGCTCAAATTCAAACCCAAGTGCTTTTAAATGCTATGATTATATTTATATTATAAGGGTAGATAAAAAAATTAAAAAGATTCCAAGCAGTAGTGAACTGTAGAAGTAATACTTTCTACCGGAACGAAGTTCTTGTGCATGGTAGGGTGACACTTTCGAAGACGCGTCAGAGTGGGTGGACCAGTAAAATGTTTAGAATGTGGCCTCGCTTGAAGATGCGAACCATAATTCTTTTTTAAAGTCCTAAAATTGCGAATTTTGCCAAAAATTAAATTCTTTGATTTTATTTTATTGACCATCTTATTAGATTCATAAAAATACCAAGTTTATTGTTTTTTGTTCAATAGAACAAAAACTACAAGTGTTTTAGTATACGCAGATACCATTACTTTAAACAAGATGTCATACTTTAAAACGCGTTTTACTCGAAATGTATTAATTTAAATGCTCAAATGAGGTCAGTGACTGCTAAAAAGGTTTTGAAAATAATTAACTGTAATTTTTTGTGTATGTTTTGTATAATAGTAAAAGTGTTTTTTTAACCTTCAGATTTATCACTGTTTTATTACAAAATTAACAGTCCATTCAGTTTTTTTTTAAGCAATTTCATATAATAACTTAGATGAAGTGTTCTAGTTTTTGTTAAAATTAAAATATATCTCATCTGAAGGTCATTTCAAAAATGAATAACTTAGCAACAAATCAGAATTGAAAATTTGTATATAAACTTTTGGTACAGAATAGGCCGCGTTTGTTATTTTTGTAAATGTTTACCCATTTTTTCCCACATTTTAGTAATAATTACTTTTTTGTCTTCTTAGTTTTTGCATATTTTTATTAAAATGTATTGTACAAATCTAAAAAAAAAGTTGTCACAAGTAGTCGGATATCTTAAGATCGGATATCTTCGTCCCATCAGGTAGTGAGGCAAAAACATCTTCCCAAAAAGTGGCTCAATGGGTAGGGATGGAATTTTCACCCACCCTGGTTAAATATTTTTTTTCTAATGGGGGGGGGGCTGCGTATTAGTACTAGGTTAAATAATTTGGTCCTTCGCTTAGATGAATGTCTATATATTTGATCATATGGAAATGTAATAATCTTGAATCCGTTTTTCATTTTCTTTATATGTTACTAATTCTTTTATTAACATTTTTTTTTTATTTACCCTCGTATATTCCCTTTTCTAATTATTTTTCTTCCTTTTGTGAATTTTATTATTTTTCTTTATTATATGTTTAACAGCCGCCAGGGGCGGCTCTAGGGCCGGACAAACCAGACCCTTGTTCGGGGCGGCATTTGGATCAAATTTGAAAAATATTTTTTTTTTCGTTACAAAAAACTTTATACATTTCCTGAAATATTATTATGTTTTAATTTGGTATTAAATTTAGTGTATCTTATTTCCTTATTTTGTACTTTGTATTGTTTAATGTCAGTTTTCTTTTATGTTGAAACTTGAAGAAATCGTGGTATGGGAGTATATGTTAAATCATGAAATTCGATACTAAATCACTATTTTCTCTCCATTTCGGTGTGGGGTCATAATGAACATTCCTTTCCCTTATACGATTTTCCGTATTCAGCCATCCAAAAGGTGACAGGGATAATAAGAGTTTTTCGTAAGCAGCCGTCGAGCTGCAATTTCTCTCGTGAGGTTGGTGGAAAGGGAAGAAAGGTGGGGAGCCTCTGATCACCCTCAGGGTGTTCTCCCGAAAAATCGGGTTGGAATATAGAAGTCTAACCTGTCTCACTTACGCAGGGTCTTGCAACTTTCATTCCTTCCTCTCGGGAAGGACAACAACAACATATGTTTATCTACATATCTTTGGAATTTTTATATCATCCCCACATATCACGAGCTTGATTCCTGGTGCCACTGAAGACCCACCTTGTAGAGGAGGTTGATGCATGTAAAATATGTTGATGCTCAATGTCCTCCCGTGGGAGTGGTGGGGTAGTTAGGAAAGGGAGGTGCTGGCTCAAGTATCATCCTCGTCATTAGAGCGAGGTTCGCTGCCAGCAGTCTTTGTGCTGCTTTATACTTAAACGTTAATATAACTCTTACTCTTCTTCATTTATCATCTTTCAAAACCGTCGAAAATTTAATTTTAAAAAAAAACTTCATATAATTCAAAATATAAACTTTTCATGAAAATTTATCTTGCATTTCTTTTAATATTCTTTTTTGGAAGTTTTATAAGTAATTGTTCTCTTCTATATACTTTAAAAGTATAGAAATTATCCTTCTTGTAATTGTAATGTCTAATATATTTCACTGCCTAAAATTATTACTTGTAACAAAATTTTCAGACTTGCATTTACATTACAAGTTTTTAAGGTAAATGTCAGAAGGGAAGATTTGTGAATAAATAATATCGTAACTCCATGGTTACAGTTATTAAAATGTCAAAGTTTTCCATATGAACACTGGATAAAAAGCTAGATTTGTTGAAAAGAAAAGTTCGTATGAAACTTTTAAAAGTACATATTTGACTTGATTTTCCTTACTTGGAGTCTGTAAATTAAGCATAAGAAATTATTACTTTCTAAGCAATTTTTGTTCCAACATTGAAAGATAAAATAAAAATATTTTTGAAAGACGCATAAATGCATTTTTTTAGAATTTTTTCAGAAATAATTTTTGAAGAAATAAATATATTTTATGTGCGTTTGTGAAATAAACTTAGGATAAATATTTCTCAGAATGTTACTATTATAAGAAACAATTTCCCTTTTAGAATGTTATGACAATTTACATTTAGAAAAACTTAATAAAAAGATTGTTATCTTAAATTTGTTGGAATATCGTACATTTTTTTTTAATTTCAGTTTTAAAGTAAGAAGCATAGGATGTTATTTTGAATCTGTTGGCAACATCACCTGCTTTTTTTAAATTTGTTGGTACTATCATCTCAAGGCACAATCATATAGATTATCATGTGTTTTAACTTTACAGGAAAGCTTTAAATTATGTACGTTTAAATGAAAAAAATAGACTTCGCTGTTTTTATGGTGCAATTCTATTATTTTTTCTCATTTATTGCATTGATTGAAAAATAAACTGATTGAAAGAGTTTTAATGTTCGAATAAATTTTATTTATAAATATTGTATTGTTTCAATCCTTATGTATCCTGAGGTGGAATAAAAATATAATTAATTCCTCTCACTTTCATGGAAAACAAAAGTTTTAAAAGAAATATTACCTTTTCATTATCTGTATTATCTTGGAAGTAGCTTTGGTTTGTAAGAATAAATATATTTAAAAAGGTGTGACTTTAGTTAAATGAATTTTAAATATGTAATGCAGTTCTTGAATGCTGTCAAGAAGATAGATTAATATCTTATGAATTCTACATTCTTTGAAGAATACTCGCAAATTCACTTTATATGGCTATTACTTAACATAATTTAGACTTTTCTTTGGTAAACGTAAATTGCTATTCCTACTGAGGCTTATTTTAATTTTAATTTTTAAATTGGGGAGCCTAGAAAACTGATAAAGTTTGCCTTAATTCTGAAATTTTTTTTCACCTGAAGAATTTTGGAACTCAAATAGTTATATGGAATAAGGATTGACCTTATGTGCTTAAATTCACTTTTGACCAGTAAATAAATTTACCTCTTGAGTAAGCATGTATTATGTTAACAGCCAAAAAAGTATTAGAATAGGTTCTGATGTACTTTGGTAAAAATAAGTAAATTCTAGTTTTTTTTAATATCTGTCAATGGTTGTTTTAGTTAATGAGGCTAAATCAGCTATTCTTAAGCTGTGGGGCATGCCTCCTGGGGTGACGTGATAACCCTTCATGGGAAGGTGTCGAAAAATATGACTACAAAAAGTCGAAAATGAGAATTTTTTAAGAATTATTATTTAAAAGTAATTTATTTAAAATATTTTACTGTATAGTAACATATAAAAAATTTCTTGCTTATCTTGATAAATTATATGGTGTACAGTGAAGTTCGTATTATAGATTTAGTGTCAAAGTATATTATTTGTACATTCCATACATTTTATTGTATGGAAGGAGTGCGATGAAAATTGTGATTGAAAATTGGTTTGCAAATACTGGAAGTTTAAAAAGCACTGTGTAAGGGATTGCCCGTGTCATCCCTTATAGTGTGAGGGTTTGAAGGCAAATTAGCCTTAGTCACAATATAAATTATATTTATTTACAATTCTCAATTACGACACAGATTCAACAACCCAAACTAAGAAATGCACCATTATTAAATATGGGAAGCAATCGCAGGGTAGATGAGATACTAGGAGAATTAACAATAAATTGGATCTCTTACGTCGAAGCAATACATCTTCCAGTTCAATTCGTTCTAATCCAAATTTAAAGTTTAATTGACCAAATCTTCAATCTTAATATTAATCAAATAAGTAACGAAGTTCTCTGCCTAGCTTCACGCTAATCAATCACTGCTATCCGTTAGCAAGTCTAACCTCCTCTCTCTAACTCGAAAGTTTAAT
>BMAO01032980.1:0-19316 GCA_019973975.1 Trichonephila clavata
TAAGCAGGGCTCTACCCCAAACCGAAAAACATGGCAAGGGGTCTATGAGACAAAAAGGTTTGGGAACCTCTGCTCTAGCATGCTACACTAAATCTGGATCCAAAATACTCAAATAGGCTTATGGAGGGAGGAGTTTTTTTACTTAAGTGGGTATTGTATATGTACATGTTTCATTTAATTTTTTATATATTATATTTTTAAGCAGGCATCGTCAACCTATGGCACGCATTACAATCTCAGTAGCATTCTACACCACACTACAAATTTGTAAACTTTTGAATGACTGGAAACTAATAATTTTGAATGAACTAACATCTTTAGAACTTTAGAAAGGATGTGACGGGTCTATTCGCGATATTTTTTCTATTAATCCTCTTGGGGAAACTTTAGGCTAGCATTCACATTAATTCACAGCCTTTCAAGACGAAAACGTGATATGTAAATTAGTTTGACTCTATAAAGTCTATAGGTTTTGTAGATGTAAGATAGAAGGAGCCGTGAAACTGTTAAGTAAGTGTGAATATTTCCTTCACAAACCTAGCGCGCGTTAAGGAAGTAATTGCTGAGATTAAATTATTAGATTGAAGATTTAAGATAGTAGAATTAGAATTAGCTATCGGTTCACGAGTTCTTGTTCTCCTTTTCTATCTCACGTAGTCGGGTTTACTTAGAGTTGGGTAACAGGAATAGACAACACTTTAGATATCACTCCTAGGCTTCCTCTTGTAGTTTCACTTGTGATTGCTTAAGTGTGTGTTCAAAGAATAAATAAAACTAATTGTTATTATGGAGTTTGTTGGTGATGCTTTGTTTCCCCCCACACCTAGAGCCGCGCAGGTTGGAGAGAGAGGGTGCCGATTACCCCCCCCCCCCAAGGAAAGTTTACAAAAACACATACACGAAAAAAAATTCAGAAGATAAATCTTATGATAATTTGACAGTAATTAAAAAAATTGTTGGAAATAATTGCTGGAGAGATTCAATTTTTTGAAGAAAATTGCAAACTGCTTTCCGCTTTCACTCTACATATCTATGTGAAAACATCTTTTCTCATTTGAAAAATATTTTAAGTCCCCGCCAAGAAGTTGTTTAACAGCTGAACATTCAGAATCATGCGTCCAATTGAAATCCACAATTTATATCCCTGATATTGCGATGTTAGTTAAGTAAAGCGGTGCTGGGGTAGGGTTCACATTAAAATATTTATTTTTTGATTAATTATATTGAAGGAATGCTTATATTTTATGTTGTTTATTTTTTGTTTTAATAAATATGTTTAAAAAATACTTAATACTTAATATATGCACAATTTTAATTTTTTGTATCATTTATGTTTATTGCTGTTTAATTTTTTATGTTAGTAAATATATTATTTTAAATGATACATGATTAACGCAGCTACAAGGTTGCCGACCCTCTGAATGGGATGTTTATAGTTTATTTTAGAAGTAGTTTTACTTATATCAAAATATATAATTTTTGTGTTTATAATTCAAGGGAATTAGTTAAGTTGTACTTTTTTATTACGAGTTCGAACTAAAATTTTTTGAAATAAATTTCATTAATGATGTAAAGAATTTTGTATTTATATGGTTTACCAACTAATTATACTAAAAATCATGTCACATTATAATTAATATTTTTTAAACAAATTTTATTAAAAACTTTGTAAGTTTATAACGGTGCACTTTTAAAATATATTTTAGAAATAAGCTTCAAGCAAAGTTGTTTAAAGAAGCTATAGATATTATGTATTCCAATCATAATAGCTGCTGAATTGAAATGAGAGAATTGTGAATTTATGTAGAATAAATATTTGGGGGGAAATAAAGAAAAATACTTATAAAAAAAACATAGGTAAAAATCTCAAGTGAAACTAATAATTTTTCGTTAAAAATTTAGAAAAGATTTTTGTAGCTTTCATTTGAAGTATAATTAATTAACGAAAACTAATAAAACAAAAACAAAAAAATAACATCAATGCTTCTAGTGAATTTAGTATGTAAGTCCATATGTGAATGAAATGTGACGTATCTTGAGTATTGCGATAAATAGCTACACCTGCTGCTGGAACTTTGGGTCTTTTATAACTTACAACAAAGTTGAAATTCGGAATATCAAGTGGTTCTTTGTTTTTCGTACGAATTTCCGACAAAGGCAGAACATTTGACTTTTTTACGAAAGCATCATTTTTAAGGTCAGTTGCATGCGCATGGAAACTTTGACAATTGAATGGAAATATCGATAATCCTTTCTTGTTGGAGATGAATTCTAGAAATGTTTTGGTGACCGTTTGCAGTGTATTGTTTTGTAACCTTTTCAATTGTAACGTTAGATTCTCTCGATGACTTGTTGATCTTTTATGATGTTTATTTGTATTAATAACCATATTTTAAACTTGAACACATTAATCTTGAATTATTATTAAGCTTTATAAAATTTTTTAATTTCAAAATCCACGATAAAAATATGATTAAACAATTCGAAGTCTGTTTTACCACGGTAGTAAAAAACCGTCTAAGCCACTGTGAAATACTAATCCGGATTGCGCGATCCATTGCAGAGGTTAAATATTAGAAAATAATACAAAATTTTCAAACTCCGGAATAAATACGAAGATTTTAAATAATTCTAAATAATATAAAATTTTCAAACGCCAAAATAAATACGAGTATTTAAAATAATTTTCTGTTTTTTATTTTTTACCTTAAAAAATATTAGTTTATTTATTTAGTACTCACTATTGTACTGCACAATGATTCTTCAATTAAACGATTCAAATAATAATCAAACAAAAACACTATTTCAACAATTCAGAGTCTATACACATTGAACTTTTCACTCAATCCATTCAATTTTCACTTATAAGATATACAAAGCACTCTACGTCAGCTGTATGGCTACAGATATACTGCTATAAGCATGTCGGTGACCCGAACGCACGAGATTTCACCCATCCAAAAAGTGTCTTAAGGCGAACAGCACACTGCGCGGGCGCCAGTCAGAGCATGTCGGTGACGCGAACCCATAAGATTTTCCCCTAACAAAAAGTGCCCAACGCCGCTAAAGAAGTTTTCACTTCAAAAATCACCGTCTTCTAAAAAAAAATTAAGAATTTCAAAAGCACGAAATGTTGAATGCCTCTTTTGCTATTGTTTAATTTTAACAACCTATTTGCGCTAAGCAATATAAAGGAATATAACCTAGTTCAAAATGACTATATACATATAAACTGGGAAATTTATATATGTAATCTATTAAGTTTGGAAGTCGTTAATGTACAGATTACCTAGCTAATCTGCACATTAACTGATTTGCTCCGTTAAGGTCCATCGATGTAGCCCTAGTGGTGCTACGTTCATACTTATTTCTTCACATTCTTGGTCTTTTGAAATGTAAAATATGTCTTCTCTTATTCCTAATCATTGTTTTCATAATTTAGCCTTCACTTTCATTTAATTATGAATATGTAAAATGCATTATTTTTATCAGATTATTTAATTATATATATATATATATATATATATATATATATATATACTATCTCTGATATATATACCAATGAAAATATTCTTATTGAAACAATTATGATTTTGTGCTGAAAATGTCACTTAGGGTTGTTATGAACGATTTCTATAATTCCGACTAATGAATATCGCGAGTAAATTATGTCGATTGAATCCAACTGAAATTAACACGAGTATTCTTATGCAAAACTCAAATTTTATGTGCTACTAACACAGGAGTAAAATTCTTTCAAAAACGATAAGGATCCCAAGTAATGGCAATTTTTTTCTTCTAAAAATGATAAGTAAAAACAAATACGAGAAATGAAAACATACGTACCTTATTGTCGCACTAATTCAATCTGCCTTAAAAAATCAAACTATTGATATCTAAACACGAAAGAAAAAATTCGTGTGCTTTATTTTCGCAGATAAACTTTTCATTCCAATACACGAGTATATTTTCGAGAACTGATTTTTTTAATACTTTAACGTTTGGTAAATCTCGTCGTTTGGTTTCTTTCATTTCTTAAGGAATAGATAGAATACGTTCTCTAAGATTTTAAAACTTAACAAAGAATCTTAAATGGTTTTTTTATCATACTGTATTCCTTAAATTTCGAGACATCATTTTTCTTTTCATTATTATTGACGCATGCATTGCCCCCCCCCCCCATTGCTTACAAAGACTGATAATCAAACAGCATTTTCAAAGTACAGTAGAAACGTCGTTTATCCGAATAATTTGGGACTGGACACCGTTCGGATAAGCGATTGTTCGGATAACCGAAAACCGAATGCGATCCATGCAGTATATGAAACCGGGAACTATACGAATATTGAAAATCATCCTATGCGGGAAACGTGCTTGAAGAAAAAGCAAAATAAGTGCAAACTGTCGCAATTGTACCTTTATTTTGGAAAATAATCACTTATTTTTTGCTGTACCATTGTACACCTTCGTTTTTTCGCTGCAAGGTCTCTGATTCTCTTGAGCAGCAGTAGTTGAGTAGGACAGCACTCTGATTGTCGTTCGTACCACTCCCTAACTGACCTAATATTTCGCGAAGATGTTTAAAAGCCCCCGTGTAGCTAAAGAGTGCAATGTAAATATTTACTCACTCATCTGCGCAGATGTTTACGAAATCACACAACTGAAATTCCCCAAATATTCCCCTAAAAAATGGGTTTTCTCGTCATTTCACGCGAAACAACTGTTGAGCGTTGCACTGTTCGAAAACGCATCCGGACTTTGGTTCGGATATTTGACGCTCCGGATAGTTAAGGTTCGGATAAACGACGTTCTACTGTAAATGTTTTTGCGCATGATTCAAACAAGAGGTTGGCAGTCTGTCTGTGGTGTTCTAAACCAGTCTACCGATAGGACTCAGGGCGCCACGCAGTAGGAATTATTTGAAACAATTCGATTCTCAGAGCAAAGTATGTAAAGTTGCGGAATGGAGATCGAAAATAAATATTTAGGATTTTATTATATATTAATTAAGCATCATTTAAAGATATTTATTTACAGCAAAAAGAGCAACATAAAATGTAACTATTCCTTCAACATAAAGAAAAAAGAATTAAAATTGTATATCATGCATTATGTGTCTTTTGAACATATATATTTTAAAATGAGAAATAAACAATAGAAAATATTCCTTCATAGAGATAATTAAAAACTTAAAATTTTGACGAGAACTTGGAGTCTGCACTGCTTTACTTAATATCGCAAGGATATAATTTGCCTCTTTCAATTTGACATTGGGTTCTGAATGTTCAGCTGTTAAATAATTTCTTTGTGGACTCAAAATTTATTTCCGATGGAAAAAAATTTGTTCCCATAGATATGCAGAACCAAAAGCGGAAAGCAGAGCACACATCTTATTTTCTTCAAGTCACAGCACACAAACTATTCGCAAGCGGATTCAGCAGAATCATTCTTATGCCAAGGAATTGAAAATAAAAATGTTGTTCATAAAATTGGCTCTATTTATTGTAAGTTATTATTTATTAAAATTTGAATTATTTTCAAGTTTGTTGCCTAAACACTGTACTTACAAAATGCTAATGATCCATTCCTCCTGCTCTTAGAAAGAAATGTTTCACAAAATTCGATAGCATTTCAGTAATTTCTTTTAAATGGAGGATTCAGATGTATGCATTCGTTATATTAAGCCTTTTTTCATACATTATTCAAAGCTTCTTCTTCTCACTTTGTACTGAGAAATGCATACTTTAAGGCACGTTTTACTCGAAATGTGATTTTTTGAAAATAATCAAACGGGGTCAGCAATTGCTCAAACAGTTTTGAACATATGTAACTGAAATTTTTTTCTGTAAGTTCTGTATAATAGTAGAATTGCTTTAATCTTCAGATGTATCCATCACTGTTTTATTACAGAATTTACAGTCCCTTATGTGAGTAGAATCACTGTTTTTGTAAATATTTTCATATAGTAACCGATATAAAATGCTCCAGTTTTTGTAAAAATTAAAATATCTCTTACCCTGAAGGTCATTTCAAAATTGAATAATATAGCAACATATTAGATTGAAAAAATTGAAAATTTTTCATAAGCCTTTGGTGCAGAATGGGCCACGTGTATGCTATTTTTTGTCAATGTTTACCTATTTTTCCCATTTTAGTATAAATAATTTCTTTTTCTCTTCTTAATTTTAGCACATTTTTCTTAAAATGCACGAAACAAATCTAAAAATAACAAAAAAATCCCCATATATCTCCTTTTTTTAAAAATAAGTTGTCGCGACCAGTCGGATACCTTAATAAAAAGTAAATGCTTATTATTGTAATCTAATAACTTTGGTACCTTCATAATATAAATTATTATTTCTTCTAGGATGTTTACTTAATTTTTTCTTCATTAATTAAATATTTACGTTAAAAGATAAAATAATAAATGATTTTAAGAAAAATTTAAGGTTCCTAACTGTTACATTTAAAAATTAAAAGTAAAAAAACTTTTTTAAGAACAAGCTTTTATTTAAAAGCGCTAAAAAGAATAAAATAAATTTTTCTTTAAAATTTTTTTACTATCAACTTATAACGTCATTACACAATTTATATGATATAAAAGCTTGTCGCAAGATTAAAGCACTCTTATTTACTTGGTTTGAAAATTTTAAGAAACTTAAATCAATCAGATCAAGTTATTTAATTTACTTGTTTATCTGCAGAGGAAAATCTCGCGACAAGCTTTTATATCATATAAATTGTGTAATGACGTTATAAGTTGATAGTAAAAAAATTTTAAAGAAAAATTTATTTTATTCTTTTTAGCGCTTTTAAATAAAAGCTTGTTCTTAAAAAAGTTTTTTTACTTTTAATTTATTTTTTACTTTTTAGTTATCACTGGACAGGTTTCTTAGTCTGTTCATCTCATTCAACGCATCGTTGTTGCTAGGTGTTAGCCGGTTATTTTCGAACAGTCGAGCTAAATGAATTCTCGCAAAAAGGGTACTAGACGAAAAACACAAGTTTTTCTTAAATCAGTAAATTTTAAGCAATTCTTTCAATCTTCGTACAGATCTTGGGTAATATTATCCTACACACGAAAAAAGTTTTATGAGATTTTCTTCATAAATGACAAAGTTATTAAATATTAAAATGTTGAGTATTTTTTGAAAAATCGTAAAAAAATTTTTTTCGATATTTTATTTTTTAAATGACTGATTCTAAAAGAGCAAATCATGAACTGTTTTAGTACGGAATGTCGATTCATTTAAACAAAAAAAAAATTATGCGCGTTGATTTAGACATTATTTTCATAAAAACGCACCGATTTTGACTTATTTAAAAAAAAATCGTAAGAAATAAAAATATTATTATTTTGTAAAAAACATTATACTGTATCGAGACGAAATAAATTATCTTTCCGATTCTATAATTATATTTTGTCTGAGCTTCATAGATTAACCTCTTAAGCGGTCAATTTGTTTGACCAAAATTTTCCCAAAAAAAGCCCATTTTTTAACTGCATGTAACTAAGCATAATAATTAACAGAACGCGCGAAAATGGAAGATTTTTATTTTAATCTCCGGTTTAAAATTTTACTCATTTTTTTTAATTTTATAATTCTTGAACACAAAAACCCTTAAATGTTTGCTTTTAATAAGTACATTCTGCGTACTATGAAGAATATTTCACATATAACTTAAAATATGTTTTCTTCCACTTACCAAAAAATTTCATGTTCATACCTCTTTTTCATACGATTGATAGGATTTCATGTGTGTGTGTGCATATTTATATGCACACACAATATGAAGAATAGTGTAACACTAAGTCATATTCCAATGGGGATAGAGATAATATCGACTTCTTTGGATTATCTATCCATTTTCCTTTTTCTTAGGCAACACATTGTACATTGCCTTGTAAATCCCTGTTCTTTATCCAATATTTTCAAGAATATATATTCTTGCCTTCAGTGAATAATTCTCACCTTCACCACTACCAAAATTCTGAATGAAGAGTAGTTCAGTATCATGGACAAACTATCTCTCTGCATCTCCTAAAGACACTCTATACTAATAACCTTATTATAGGAATAAAAATGTCTGTGCAAATAAAATATAGAAATAAAAAATTTCGGTGCCTGTACAGCGCACGGGCAAACCGGTTGTGGCTCACTTTCAGTAGCCCGTAAGGTGTACGGGCAAACCAGTTAAGGGGTTAAAGTTAGAATTTCTATAATACTCCATCTCAGTTTAACTTGGCAGCGTTGAGAAAGGTATACAATGTACCAATCTACTTGAAAAATAGCTCTACTTTTTTTGTTTTGAATTAAATCCAAGAAAATAGATAGAAATTTGTAAAAAAAATTGCATATGTTCTAGAAATTAGATTATTTTTACGTTGTGGAAATGTAATTATTTTTTAGACAAAGTTAATTAATACAGTCAATAGCGCAACGTTATGAAATTCCAGTTTGGCTGAAAATCGATTTTCGACGCCAACTTTTGTCATTGTTGTAACAATAAAATTATTACAACAATGCAGATATATCGAAGTTGGCGCCCGAAACTAGTTTAACGTTTTTAATTAATATCTTTTTAATTAATTGCAATATTGGAATATAAATGATCAAAACATGCATTGTCATCCAAACTAAACGTGTATACAAAATTTCAGCTCAATGGGAGGAAGATATCAGCTTCAAAATTGAGTTGCAAGATTCCACCCGAACAAATTACATACATACATACATACATACATACATACATACATACATACATACATACATACATACATACATACATACATACATACATACATACATACATACATACATACATTGTAAGTTAAATAAAAGCTTTTAAAAAACAATCTTTGAATTTAAAAATGCGTTCGACGTCGAGAGGAGAGCAGTTTAATTTTATCGTATAGCTTTGTAGAGTGAAGTGCCCCATCTGGCACACGTGCCATAGATGGTCGACGCCTGATTCAAATGTTCCAAACAGGAGCAATATTTATTTTCAGTGTTATTAAGCGAATTCGCTTTCTTTCTTTTTACAAACGTAACCCAGTGCTTCTCAAAGTTTCAACATTCGCGATCCAATATTCTATCATAATTACCTTTGCACCCCCTCATACAATAACAATCTATTAAATTCAATAATACTAAACTTTGACTTAAAAAATACGACACGACTTTAATCTGTTAAGTGCCACCGGCGTATATGAACGTCTCGCTCAGCCAAAGCGTTAATTGCCCCGGACGTACGTATACGTCTCACGGAAGTGCGATCTTTTCTGTGCACTGCTATCCGTAATTCTGATGGCTTTGGAATGCAATAAAAGGACCTTGACAATGTTTTTACGAATGATTTATTTATTTCAAATTATTTGCATTTATATTCCTCCCCCAATGCATCACATGCATGCACCTACGTGGGAAACGGTTGGCATTGGAAAGCGAATCGCGTCACTCTTAATCGGCAGTTAAGGGATTAATTATAAACCGTACAAATTAACAAGACAAGTGTTAATTTTTATATATTACAATCTCATGGGGCACTGGTATTTATTAAACTTGTTCTTAACTTGTTATTGTTAAATTAAGTATAAGATACATTGTGCAGTACTGATGTGCAGTTATAAGTGTAATACATCAGTTTAAATGTGCATTTTATTTTTTATTATGTCAGAATGAATTCCGTTTGTTTACTTTCAGTAAATTAATAAATTTTTAAATAATATTTTGTTTTCTACTTTTCAATAGGCTCGCGCCACCCCTCATAGAACTGTCACGCTCCCAAGGGGTTTGAGAAACGCTGACGTAACCCTATATTTTCTATAAATATTTGATTTATCCTAAAAAGGCGTTGATGTAATTTAATTACACAGAGCTCTGAATAAAATTCATCTTTACCTTAAGAACCTTATTGAGAGAAACATCCCCTTGTTTGGAGGCACTGGGAAGCCACAAGGGTACTGGTTCATTACCATATTTATTTGTAGGAGATGGAGGGTCGTCCGTTACTGAGGCTCGTTTCCCCTTTTTTTTCTCACACGTCACGAGAGCGGAAGGCAAGGGACGTCTGCCTGCCTGTCTGCGCAACCCTTATCGCCCGGATCCCGGGGTCAATGCCACGATCTAGCCTGGGGTCGCCTAATTAGAATAGGCGACATTAATGTGGACAAGGCTCAGCACAGGTCCACCGCGTGAATACCTTAACCTGGAACCGCGTGTGATGTCGGTCAGCTCGTTTGTTTGAAGGGACCTTTTTCTTTCACAACTTTCGAGGAAGTGCGGATCACATTTTCACATCAATGCCCGTTTTTTACTGTATCTTACTCCAACTTAATCTTCTCTGGGATTTAAGGTAACGACACTCTCGGAGCAGTGATTTTGCAAAAGTGCATACATATTTTTCGTACTTAGTTTTCACCTGAATTAGAGTATACATGTGCAATTGTTTTAATGATGTTATTAGAAAAAAAATTGGCAGTTACAGAGACTGCCGATAGAAGTGAAAACTTAGAACTTTTAGTATTGAGATTTGAAATTTCATAATGTTTGAATTAAAATTATCAACATCCATCTGGTTTTCACATCTATTGATACTCCGAGCAACAACTAAATGCATGTTTTTATATGTTTTTTTTATTATTCAAATATATTACGGGCTGTCCAAGATCATGACAAAATATAAATACAATTCAATTGAAATAACAATTAATATACAATCCTATTATTTATGGATAGTATTTGTATTTACTTCAATTTCAATGTGCTTGATTTTTAAAATTACTTTAATAGTTTGCATCATTGTCATCATTCATTTCAACAATGCTTAGACTTTTTGTACTTTCAATTATTTCATTTTGTTCTAAAAATGATACAATAGGATTATGGTAACTAAAGTAAGAAAGGAAAATGTTTGATTCGAAGTTATCTAAGTATCGCGTGTAAAAACCGCATCGATCGTCGTTTTATATTTTGTAGTACTTAGTTTTCGATCATTGGACCTATTTAAATGAAGTGTTTTGATTTAGAAATTCAATTAGTGGTAGATTTTTATCATCTGCAAAGTTAATATTGAAGTCTCCACTCAAAATCTTCGGTACATTATCCTATTTTTCGCCAAATCTTTTTTCGGGTATTTTAGAACCTTCTTTTGTATAAATCATCCAATTTTTGAATAAAAATGGTTGTATCTGTCTCATAGATTTTCCAGGCGAAATATAAACGGCAACCATTAACATGTATTGCCCATTCTCGGAATCGCAACCAGCAATGCACAGTACATACACATTGAACTTTTCACTAAATCCATTGAATTTCACTTTTAAGATATACACAGCACTATACTTCAGCTGTATAGCTACAGATATACTGCTATAAGCATGTCGGTGACGCGAACGCACAAGATTTCACCCATCCAAAAAGTGCCTAAGGCGAGCAGCACACTGCGCGTGTGCCAGTCAGAGCATGTCGGTGACGCGAACTCATAAGATTTTCCCCTACCAAAAAGTGCCCAACGCCGCTAAAGAAGTTTTCACTTAAAAAAAACAATGATTATTTTAATTGATAGTAACTCTGTGAAAGCAATGTACATCTTTCAAAAATCCTAGTTCAGACTCTGAGAAGTCTTAGTAGGTTAAAGTGTAGTATAGGGGGGGGGGGCTTGGTGATGTTAATTTCTTTTGGCGACCAAAATCGATCTCCAAGCAACTTCGCTTAGCGATAAATGTCCGGAAGCCAGAATGAATTCGTTATCTCACCATAATATCTGTATAAAAATCGCCAAATCCAAAGAAAAATAGTCCCATCCAAAGCCCCCCCCCCATACTACACTTGAACCCTATAATATTTTGCTTGTACGAATTCATTCCCTATACTACACTTTAAGCATATTAAAGCTGTAGAAGCATTTTTCATAAAATGAAAATGTTTGAATAATATTTAATTTTTGTCTCCATTATTTGCCAAAGATTTGCTTTTAAATAATTTTGTATTTTAATAACATTATTAGGAAGACATATTTATGGATAAATATATTCTAATTCATGTTACAAACAAAAATATTTATTTATACGCTCAAAGTCACGCTCTCGAATGTAGTTGGATATCTGAATGATCACCAGATATTTATTTATCTATTTATAGTTTTTGTTTATTGTTAAAACGTTTTGATTTCTTAACAAGCACCTTTTCGAATGAGGTATTCTCTTAACATCTCTGGTTAAACGAGCTTTCCAGAGAAGTACTTTGTATTCCGCGAAAAACAAATCAAGATTTGTAATTTTATTTTTTACCGTGCATGACAGTTTGCTTGGAAAGTATATGAAGTTCCTAAGTTAAACTGACTGCAGGTAAGTCTGTCCACCTCAAATTATTTCCTTGGGCGTTTTTTCAATCGTATATTCTAAATTTTATAATATTAAATAAAAGATATAATATAAAATTATAATGATATATATAATATTAAAAAGCCAGAATTTATCAAAGAATTAATATTAATTTTCTCAAGACATCTTTTCAAAAACGAAATCTATTCCAGATCGTTCCTTTTCTTCATTTATTAACGTACGAGCCTTACGTTTTTATTAGGAATGTAATTTTCCGTCTATAATTTAATTAAATCAACATTTGTAATTTAAATTAGGGTGGGAATTTCTCGTACAGACCTCCAGTAAGATATTTTCGAATCTAAATTTCTTCTCATTGATCTTCGGAGAATTTTTCATAATAGATGTATTCAGTGTCTTTGTTTTCTGGTTTTTAGTTGATGGTCCATTACAGATGATGCATCGGAATGGAATGATTCTTCGCTGAGAGCACTGGAGACATCTCTATGAGGTTTAGGTGTAGAAGCTCGGTCTAATTTCTTAACAGAGGGTCTTCGAATGTTCAGTTTCTTTTGTTGTTTTGAAACTTCTGGTTTATTCTTTTTCTCCTTTTCATTCAGCTTATCCCTTAACGCTTTTTTATATAGAGATTGTTTCTCTAGAATATTTGCACATTATGAAATGCTATAACACCTGACACGCCACCAGGAAAAATGAACCTTTAAACTGAATTACAAAACATAGTTAGTTAAAAATGGATCACGGTGTAACAAACTATAGTTCTTTTAGCGTACATTAAGCTTAAGCATCACTAGTCGATAAAAAAATTTGAAAACTTACTTGCAAAAACTATTAAAAATCCCAATTTGTTCAGCAGCGGGTAATATGACAACCACAAGCAGTCAGCTCTCATTTCGATGCATCGGAGTGAGTGAGTGAATATTAACGTCCCACTGTTCAGCTACGCGAGGGCTTTTGGGGACGGTCAGTGTAATTTTGAACCATGGTCAAGTGACGCGGACGGCACCTGAGCTGGCACCCCTTCTTCAAACTACCACACCAACGGGAGGACGTTTAAGCTCTCGACGTGCATCGTCCCTACACGACGGGTCTTCAGTGGTACTGGGATCGAACTCGTGACACGCTAGCCACGATCCGATGCCTAGACCACTTGGCTACCGCGGCCACTCATGCATCCGAAGAGTCTTTTTGAGTAGTTCATGGTTTTCCCTCTCAGCTGCTACAAACAGAGCCAAAAACTCGGTGTGTTCCATATTTCCCTACTGTTCCATAATATCCTCCTCGCCTCGATACATTTATGTTATTTGTCCTGTAAACTCGAAATATCTAAATAAAAAAAAAGTTTTGATCGTTTTATGGGGAATAAACATAGAATAACAGTGCAAGCTGTAAATCATTAAAAGTGCTACAATTTCCGCTGGGTAGTTGCGAAAAGTTTTATTTGTTGCAAAATTTGCAATGAAAAAACTTTTAAAATAGTATAATCATTGAAAATGTAAATTATTAAGAACGTAAATAGAAATTACTTCGTAAACATTTTAGAGTTAGCTTTGACATATGGACTTGAAATATAAGCCACATTTTTCTTCTGCTCAAATGCACCATTAAACTATGCATATAGTTTTTTTTAATTCTAAAAATTAATTTTTGAAATATTCTAACGAATTTATAATTTTTTTCGTTTCTTTTGATTCTGCTCAACCTTTGTCAAATGGATGAATTTTGTGTATTTCTAGATGCTATGATATTTTCTGCCGATTTTCATGCGATGTTTCCTTTTTGACTTACTATACTGGTGTCTATCTAGTTAGTTATTTGTATATTTTATGAATTTTTTCCCTCAAAATAGAATAAGTTAACAAAAAAAAATCAATTTTCTGAATAAATATTAATCACATTCTGCTTTAAAAGTAAATCTTGCATTTTAACAAACAGCAAGCATTTCCTTCTAAAGATTAATCCACTTAAGGTATCCGACTATCCTAAAACTGTGAATTTTGCCGAAAATTGACAAATTTTTTCATGATTTTATTTTATGGGCCATCTTATTAGCTTTATAAAAACACCAAGTTTATCATTTGCCGTTCACTAGAACAAAAACTATAAATGTTTTAGTCAAAGCAGATGCCATTTCTTTGAGCAAGATGTCCTACTTTAAAACGCGTTGGACTCGAAATGTGATTTTATCAAAATAATCAAACGGGGTCAGCGATTGCTCAAAAAGTTTTGAACATAATTAACTGAAATTTTTTCTGTAAGTTCTGTATAATAATATAATTGTTTTAACCTTCAGATGTATCAATCACTGTTTTATTACAAAATGTACGGTCCCTTATGTGAATAGATCACTGTCTTTTAAGCATTTTCATATAGTATCCGAGATATAAAGGGCTCTAGTTTTTGTAAAAAAGAAAACATCTCTTATCCTGAAGGTCATTTCAAAATTAAATAACATAGCAACGTATTAGATTGAAAAAATTGAAAATTTGTTCATAAACCTTTGGTGCAGAATGGGTCGCGTGTATGCTATTTTTTGTCAATTTTTACCTATTTTTTCCTAATTTAGTAATATTAATTTATTTTTCTCTTCTTAATTTTAGCACATTTTTCTTAAAATGCACTAAACAAATCCCCATATATCTTTTTTTAAAAAAAGAAAGTTGTCGCAACCAGTCGCATACCTTAAGGTACGCGTTACATTTTACCTAAAGTTCCTCCTCGTGGGGAAAAAAGTTTTCGTCTGGTTTTTTTATAAGAATTGAGTAAAATGTCAAAAGAATTTTTTCAAATTTAGTGTAGAAAATTGGGTTTTTTTTGCAAGCTTATTTATAAGATAAAGGAATTTTATACCTTTATTTGAATAATGTTTCAAATATTTTAAAATAGTTATATTTTGCATCGTTTCTAGCTCTTTTCAATAAACTATCTGTAGTAGTAATTTTACGTAAATGTTCACACATAATTCCCACCGGGGACTCCAGTAAAAATACTAAGATGAACTTAGCAAAAAGTGGGATGGACTGAAGAAAGAAACCCTCGCATACGGTGTACTTGAGTGCGCCTGCAACGAACTCTTTCACCAATGTCACTGGCGCAGAAAATGATTTTTAGTGAGGAATCGACTTGCCAAAACGTGCGCATGGAGGCCACCCTCAATCTTCACAAGTCCCGAAAGGTTCGTTCTCATATGTATACGGGATGTTTTTTTCTTTCTGTTACCGATGTTGTAGATGCCACAATTATGGGCATGAAGATGGTTTTAAGGCTAGGTGGGTATTCTGCAGGATGCGTATATATTACCTTAACACACCATTATCTTACCGTTGGACTGCATAAGCATCCGAAAATGGCGTATTTTTTTCTTCTTTTGATGTGTAACATCTTTCCTCTCGGTTGCTGGATATTAGTAAAGAGTGATTTCGTGAAAAGGGACGGAAATCTGTAACAGGTAGTCGGGGAAGCGCGCACTATTTGATTTCACCAATCAGCGCTCTTCTTGGTGTCTCTTCGCTACTCTCGCATCGCGGTTCAACTCTAGTAGCCTTCAAGCTGCCAGTCTTTTTTATATTGTTAAATTTAGCATTTCAAAGGATTCGAATTCAAAACTCGGTTTATTTTCTTGACTCTAAATCCACTTCGCATATACCATCAAGTCTTATTAGACTTCATCCAGGATAAACTTGCGATTCTTACGCTCAATTGTCAAAGTCTCAGGACTCGTTGTGCATGAAATCTGAGGACAGTGATTTCGGCTGTCGTATACATTTCTCCGAATCAAACGGTTCAAAATATTAAAGATTTCCTGCATTTTGTACTTTTACCATATACCGAAGGTGGTTCAGCTCTTTAAAAAAATAAACTATCACTCGCTTCCCATGATTTTGAGTGGTGATTTTAACGTTAACTTCAGTTTGCCAGAAGCTGAGCCGCTCATAGCTTTTTTGAATGATGAACTCAAGCTCGAAATGAACACAAATCGAAATATTTCGACACATAACAGTGGTATTGTTATTGACACTGTTTTTCAACGTTTTTTAAATTCTTGGTAATCACAAGTATATCTGTCATATTTTAGTTAAAAGCCTATTATCTCCACTCTTCCCCAAATTGAACAAGAATAATTATTTTGATAAAAAATTGCATTACTCCTTGTGTTAATTAAATAAAATTTTCATTAAAGATGTGTAACTATTCGATAAAATTATTTTCAATCCTACCAATTCAGTTTTTTCAGGATTTAAGTTACTATTGCGTATTTACCACGATAACATGTCAGATGCTACACATCATAAGCGATTACTGTAAAACTCGTTTAATTATTTTTTTTAGCCACACCGGATCTATGTAAAATTTTTTTTTCTTAACCGCTTATTGATCGGAAAAGGATATATTGTTGAATTGTTTGGCAGAATCTGGATGAAATCGCGTGGGCCACGTAACCAAGGTTTTGCACACAGAATACCTACAAGGGCCGTGTAAATAAAACTTGATTTGCTTCTATATTGAATGCAATGCTCTATTTTGTTGCATTCGATTTAGTTTCAGTACTGCAGCCTTCTGGATTTCTGGAGGAATTATGAATAGCCTTGCATTTAAATGTTCGATACATTTCTGTTATTTTTAAACTTAGTAAAGGACAGGACTTTTCTTAGTCTATAGCGTTCAGTAAAAAACAAGTTTCCATTTTACTGAAATTTTTCTTTACATTTTTTCTTCACCATTCAAATTATCGTAGCCTCTCGCTGCCCCTAAGATTATCAACTCCCTTCGGGTATTACTTGAATCTGAACGTGTTGAATGGTTAATGAATTCAGTAGTCATTTTAACAAATCAATCTTATTTATTGACTTTTCTTAATTAAAGAGATTACACAAATACTATTCAATTTTAAGAACAATAAAACACAGTGGAGAATGAGAAGGGTTCAATAATCGTGAACGACGGAATCCGATCTGAATCTACGAAAGATCGACGCGTACAATTACAGCTACACACTTATATTTAATTATAATCTATAAAACTAACCTGATTTCTTATGCTATGGCAGGTTCGTTTAGTTGGTTCTTTAAGATCTTGATTGGGTCAACTGAAGTAGGATTCCTTCTTTAAGAGGCGACTTATTTCTCAGCTATTCCCGAAGTTCTTCTACGAACTAATTTTATCCACGACAGTGCGTTGGATTCTATTCACAACATCTACGTTTACACTTGAAAACACTTCTCATTTCATTTCATTCTCGATTTCTAACTCGCTAAACCCGAACTTATATAAAATATCTCATTTGCATAAATTACGCTTTGGCTCCCGGTGGAGATTGGTTGAAATAAATAAATATTAAAGAATATATGAGAAGGTTAGTGAAACGCGTAAGAACCCGTCACAAGATGATATCAAATTACCGTTCATTTGACCACTGTAAGGTTATGATTTCAAAGCCCAGTACACAAATGTGTAAAGTCCGCTACTATTGCTTCTTTTATATGTTTTCCCCATATGTTTCATTTTTCCTCGCGTCAAATTCATTCATAACGAGTGAAAAACTTTTTTTATTCATTCCAAAAAGCTTGTCTGTATTATACAGGTACATCCTGTATTTTCTGAATTTTTTTTTTTAAATAACATTGAATAATTGTTGGATAAATGGTTAAATTTTGAAAACCGCATAAATGAATAATTTTTTAAAGAAACTTTTAATGTCAATTGAACTAGAATATTCCTATAAAATCATTTTAAGAATGCCATTACAATAAAAAAATTATTTAAAGCAATTTTTTGCCAAAAATTAAAAAAGAATGACATACTTTTAAAACATTCCCCTTTTAAGAAACATACTCCTAGAATAATATTAATTTGCTTATATATAGTAGGAATCTTTATATACAAGGCAATTATACATATCCTGAAATAGGATTTTGGAAAAATTCCAATTATTTTCAGAGTTAATAGCCGGATTTTCTGAAGTGAAAACTTCTTTAGCGGCATTGGGTACTTTTGGTAGGGAAAATCTTATGGGCTCACGTCACCCGACATGCTTTGACTGGCCCACGCGCAATGTGCTGTTTGCCTTAGACACTTGTTGGATGGGAAATCTCGAGCGTTCGCGTCACCGACATGCTTATAGCAGTATATTATGTAGCTATACAGCTGACGTAGAGTGCTGTGTTTATTTTATAAGTGGAAATTCAATGGATTTAGTAAAAAGTTCAATGTGTATATACTGGGGCATTGCTCGTTTGCGATTCCGAGAATGGGCAATACATGTTAATGTGGTTGCCGTTTATATTTCGCCTGGAAAATCTATGAGAGATACAACCATTTTTATTCGAAAATCTGATGATTTATACAGAAGAAGGTTCTGAATACTCGAAAAAAGATTTGGCGAAAAATATAGGATAATGTACCGATTATTTTATAAGTGGAGACTTCAATATTAACTTTACAGATGATAAAAATCTACCACTCATTGAATTTCTAAACGAAATACTTCATTTAAGTAGTCCATGACCGAAAACTCAGTACTACGAAATATAAAACGACGATTAATGTGGTTTTTACTCAGATAACTTCGAATCAAACATTTTCCTTTCTTACTTTAGTTACCATAAGCCTATTGTATCTTTTTGAGAACAAAATGAAATGATTGAAAGTACAAAAAGTCTTAAGTATTTTTAAATGAATGATGACAAGGATGCAAACAATTAAAATAATGTTAAAAATCAAGTACATTGAAATTTATGTAAATGCAAATATCTATCCATAAATAATGTACATATTGTATATTAATTGTTATTTCAATTCAATTGTATTTATATTTTGTCATGATCTTGTACAGCCCATAATCTATTTGAATAATAAAAGACCATATAAATATGCATTTCGTTTTTGCTCGGAGTGTCCATAGATGTGAAAACCAGATGGATGTTGATAATTTTAATTCAAACATTTGAAAATTCAAATTTGAATATTAAAA
>BMAO01032981.1:0-10363 GCA_019973975.1 Trichonephila clavata
TCAGCCTATGAATGTTTCACCATTGGTGCAATTGATTTGACAGTTTTTAAACATTTCCGCTTACGTAATTGAGTTTAACATTATTTTAGTTTTACATTCTGTATGTTACCGTTAAAGAGTGAAATCCGTTATTTCATAGAATAACTAGACAAGTCAGTTAAAGTATTATAAAATTATTGATTCTATGATTTAACTAGGTATGTTCTAGAATAACGCTTACTTGATCGTTGAAGTATGAAATACGGGACTCAACATTTCTTTGAACCCTTTTAACTCCTTTAGGTAGGATATTTTATATTAGGAACTGGAGATGGCCGAATAAAACAATTATACTCAAGATATCAGTTTAGAATATGTCAGCAAGGATAATTCCCATTAAAGAAGTTCTAAATACTGACACAACGTTTCGATCAGCTAAAAGTTGCGGTATTTAAAAAGTGCTCGAAAAAACACATGTGTAATAGTAAAATTGGCCATGTTTCAAAATAATAAGCAGACAATCCAAAGTGTCATCACAGCAATCCTTACTCTAATAAATAATGAAAAGTAAAAATAAACGTATATATCTCATAAATTTAAATTAATATTCTCTTACATTTTTGCTTTAAAATGTTTACACAATATTTTTATGAAGCAACAGTTTTTCTTCCCAGCATGCATTTTGTTGATAATATTGAAATATAATTTATTTTGCAACAATTCTTTTTACCTTTTTTTTGTTTAACTGATGTTAGGAAAATATGAGCAATAATGAATTATATTGCCTGTTTTCCTTTATTATTTATCAATTATTCATCCGCAACAGGGTAAAATGTATTTTTCAAAGATTTTAGCTTTTATACCAATTAATTTATAAAATATCTTTGAAATTGTTTTTTTAACGGTCTATCCTTAGTTATTTCATAGAATAACTAGAAGTATGGAATTTTTCGTCTATTATATATTTCAACTGATATATCTAGAAATTTTATGAAATATCTAGTTATTCTATGAAAAACTGAATTTGTACACTTTAACGGTAACATGTGTATAAAAATGCAGATAATGTTTTAACTTTTATGACATTACCTTTTAACACAAATCATCGACAAAAAATGCAGGCACAATTTACTATCTGTTATAAAATTGGTTATTAAAGCTTTTAATTGGATATAAACAACGTAATTCATTGTCGTTAGAGAAAATAGAACCGTAATACTGCCACAAAATATTTAATGGGTTCACTTTTGGCCTTGATGACGGCTTATACTGAAAAAGTGCTGATGACATGTTTAGAGAATTTTAATCATTACAAAAATTTGATAAATGCTACTCTAATTGCACAGGGATCCATGTTCAGAATTTTCGACAAATGAGTCATCACACTGGTTTGCCAACATATTTTAAGCTGGACTGTTAATGGGAAATTACAAAACACTCAAAAGTAGTACATAGTGTTTTGAGAAGAATGATTTTGCTAAAAAAATATTTAAAATACTTAAAGCTTAAAACATTAAACCATTAACCCCCCGTTGTTAAAATCTTACTTTTTATTTTTAATGGTTTCCAATCTCTACTGTTTAAATATAAATTGTTGTTGTCATATTAAGAAATTTCACTAATGATATCTGATTACATTGCATATACATTTTATATAATCTGTAATAAATAAGAAAAATATATTTGAATACCAAGTGAATTGGATTTAAAGGAAATACTAAATAGATAATCTAAAATTTATGCATATAAATGAAGCAGAGCACACTTGTTTCCTATCCTATTTTCTCCCTCCTTCCCTTCATAATTGAACATATTATATTTGATTAAAAAATTCTACTTTAAATTAAAAATGGGAAAACAACATAAAAATTTTTAGTCTAAAATAAAATATCCTTTTTATTGCGATTTTAGACGTCAGATATAAAAATTGCAAGCTCAAGAACATTGCATTATATCGATTTACATGTTTGTCAATCGTCAGAATTTCTTAAACTGATCAGAAATGAAGACATTCAAAAGCGCATCTGTAAATTTTAATGGCATACGTATTTAAGGTATCCGACTAACCTAAAATTGGGAATTTGCCAAAAGTTTAAACATTTGCTTATGATTTTATTTTATAGTCCATCTTATTAGCTGCACAAAAATACCAAGTTTATTATTTTCCGTTCACTAGAACAAAAACTACAAATGTTTATTAAAGCAGAGGCAATTACTTTAAGCAAGATGTCATACTTTAAAAAGCGATTCAATAGAAATGCGTTTTTTCAAATACTGAAACGGGACAGTGAACATAATTAACTGATATTTTGTGTATATGTTCTGCATAATAGTAGAAGTGTTTTAACCGTCGGATTTATTAATCACTGTTTTATTACAAAATTTACAGTCCTTTATGTTAATAAACCACTGTTTCTTAAGCAATTTCCTATAATACCTAAGATGAAGCGCTCTAGTTTTTGTAAAAATTAAAATATCTCTTATCTTGAAGGTTTTTTAAAAAGTGAATAACATAGCAACACATCAGAATTGAAAAATTGAAAATTTCTTGGTAAGCTTTTGGTACAGAATGGGTCGCGTTTATGTTACTTTTTGTCCATTTTTACCTATTTTTTCCCATTTTTAGTATAATAATTTCTTTTTCTATTCTTAATTTTAGCATATTTTCTTAAAATGTTAAAATTACGCGTGTTGAATTCTGTGTGACCAGGGGTCTAGTATGAGTGATGTCATAGACACATTGAAAAAAAAGATATCCCTTTTGTTTTTGCGTAATTTTCGCGTCCTCCTTTAAAAAAATTTTTTTTTAAAAAATCATTTTCTTCTTGGATATAACTTTTATGGAATATATATTTTTAAAAAAACTATGAAACCTATTTGTAAATAGAATTAAATTGAAAATAACTGTTAATTTACCATTTAACAATAAGAGTTAGTCCCCTTACAGAAGATAAAATGGAACAAAATATTTCTTTATTCTTCGCCAACACAGATTCCTTGGCTGCCCTGATCCACTCATTCTCCCAACCTGTCGCATATCGTACACATGTGGTCAATGATTTAAGAACAACAGTTGCTGCAAAATACCCTTCTCTGCTACACTTGAACAACTTTAATATGTTCGGAGGTAGCACGAACTGTCATATCGCAACAAGACAGTTAAGTTCTCCTTTAAACAGTGTCTTGGTGGGTAGAAATGTTTACTGTCAGCCATAGTGGAAACACTCGAATCCATCTTCGAATTCAGCTGGCAAGACTGTATTTTCCTTCCTTTCACTTTAGTTTTATATATTATTTATAGTTTAAACTCACTTTGGTACCTCTCGCTTTTCTTAGTATTATAGGAGTCAGGTATTATGGAATATTATATTTACATTTCTAAAAATAACTTTACAGGTTTTAGATAAACATTTTCCAAATCATCATGGATATATGTTATAAATGGTTGTAACAAATTATCACTTGTAAAAAATAATATTTATTTTGTTGTATTTAAAAAAAATGGTAAAGGAAAAGTATTTTGGAATATATCGTTTTAAACCCTTGGAAAACTAATTAAGATATCGTAAAACGTAGTTATATTTAACTATAAAAGTTATATTTATAAGAACACGTGAAATTCAAACACTTGAAAGATCTGTTTTAAATTTATTAGCTAAAGTCCCAGTCTAGTATAGTCAAGATGAGCTCATGAAAAACAGCTGAAACATTAAATCCAAATTTTCCTCGTTGATCTTCGGCGAGTTTACTGTTACAGCAGATACATTCAGAACCTTTGTTTTCTGATTCTTTAGTTGATAACATGAAGTCTATTAAAAATTATACATTAGTATAGAATGTGTTGGGTATTATGGAATATCTATTATTCCATAATATCCGATTGTCTACTTTTTGAAGAACCAATAATGTAATTTGATGCTATATTTGTAAAATAATGCACTGTTTTGTAAGAAATATCACTATTTAATTTTTCAAGCAGTAAGAAAAAAACAACAATTTTTTCAGAAAAGAGAAAAATATTTCTAAATTGAATATTACCTATAAAAACGAGTTTTTAAACATGGGTTTCTTTCAAACTTCACAATTTGCATAATATAATTTCTTTGTTCTTAAATTTTAAAAGCAAAAGGGTACTTTGAGTACGATTGAATTTATTCAATAATTAGCTTTAATAATTTAATTTTACGAAGGGATAGCTTAGTTTTTTAGATTCAATATTCAAATGCTTCACGATGTAAGCAATTCGAATTTAGAGTAAAATATAATTCTTTGAATAACTATTAATTAATTTTTAGTAATTATAGTTAACTTATCGTATTGTCGCCAAAAACAAATGTGTATATAAAATTTCATCGCAATTGAGCAGTTTAAAACGTGAGAAACAAGCTTTTAAAATTTTGACCTAGACATAGTTACAATGTGAGTAGATGCAAACCCATTAAAATAGATTGTAGAGAGAGTCAGCCTTTATTTCTAAAGCGTAAATATTTACAATTAAAGCAGTTGGAAGAAACTTAGTTACTAGTACTTGCGACGCATCCAAAAACTATAGATACAATTTAGAATACATACCTTTAATTAAAAACTCAATATTTTCTTTGAATAATCTATAAACATATTTCCAACAAAATCTTGTTCTAGTATTTCGTTTATCCTACACTTACTTCTGCTTGCTAAATCTTAATACAGATTTATAGCTTTTGAAATCGTGATATACAAAATTAAAGCAATTTTATGAATGTGAAAAGTATTATTATTATTATGAAAGAAGAAAGGTCAACATATATGTAGTGAAAATATTTCAGACCATATGATTTTAAATGTTACGTTTCAAAGTATTTTATTTTTATGTTTGCAGTACCCACTATCGTATTGAAAAGGAACACTAAGTCCTGTTTAGGGTTTAAATGTGAAATATAACTATTTTATTTCTATTTTGGTATGGAAACTTTGCTGTTCATTGCATTTTTTACTCCATTGGCTAGAAAGTTTACTTTTAAGCTCACAACCAAATACTTTAAATAATCAAATAATATCACTAAAATATTTTTTTTAAAAAGATAGTTGAAATTTTAGTCAAAAATTAAACCAACTATACCACTTCCCTATTTTAATTTTTCTGGTTATACATTTAAATAAAATTCATATATTTTAAATAAATTTATGTAAAACTTGTAAAAGTTATGTGCTTGAACATTTTATAATTCAGTTCGAATGTTTTTCTGTCATTAAGAATTTTCAAAAAGTAATCCTCCTTACCATGGGAAACAGAAGCGCTACTGGGTAAACATCTTCTATAATGTAAATATATATCACTTTCCATATTTGAGCTAAATCTACTATTTGGACTCACAGTAGGCGAGTGGTTAAGGTTATGAACTCGTGACTGACATAGTTTCTGTCGAGTTGTGAGTTCAAATTCTGATGCTACTCGAGGATAAAATTCTGATGTTTGCAAGGCGTGGAAGTTTGCAGAGTAGTCAATCCCTTGGTCACTCGAATGTTTTTCAATATTATCAGGTCCGTTATAAGCAGCCCTCATGCATTTTTTCAAATTGTAGTCGTCAAATTTCCTTTTAAGGTATCCGACTACCCTAAAATTTGGAATTTGCCCAAAATTGACAATTTTAGCTTATAAGCCATCCTATTAACTTCATAAAAATACAAAATCTAATATTTTCCGTTCACTAGTAGAAAAACTGCAAGTGTTTTAAAAAAAGCAGCTGCCGTTACTTTAAGCAAGATATATGTCATACTTTAAAACGCGTTTTACTCGAAATGTGTTTTTTCTAAATGATCAAATAGGGACAGCGATTGCTCAAAAAGTTTTAAAAATAATTAAATGACATTTTTTGTGTGTATGTTCTGTATAATAGTAGAAGTGTTTTAACCTTCAGATTTATCCATCACTGCTTAATTGCAAAATTTACAGTCCCTTATGTGAATATATCATTGTTTTTTAAGCAATTTCGTCTAATAGCTAAGATAGAGTGCTCTAGATTTTGTAAAAATTTAAATACCTCTTATCTTGAAAAACACTTCAAAAATGAATAACATAGCAACACATCAGAATTGAAAATTTTTTCATAAGCAGAATGGGCTGCGTTTATGTTTTATTTTTTCTAAATTTTTACCAAATTTTCCCTCATTTTAATAACAAATATTTCTTTTTCTCTACTTAAATTTAGCATATTTTTCTTAAAATTTATTAAACATATCTAAAACCACAAAAAAAAACCCGCCATATATTCATTTTTTTAAAGAAAGTTGTCGCAAGTAGTCGGATACCTTAAGCGATTTCCCGTGGGCAACTGAAAGTTGCCCACAGCTAGGTTGCCGTTCTCTGTACGGGCACTGAAATATTTTTTTCTCTGATTTACTGATATTTTTAATTTTTGGGTCATATCATTTGCATACACAGGTAGTGTCTTAAAAATATTATATATTTAACTATATAATTTTTCATCTGGGACTTTTTATGGTTATTACGGGAGTTTTTTTTGATGAAGGTAGGAATTTACATCCTTAAAATTTGTCTCCAATTGTATGCAATGCCGACAATTAATATTAAGGAAAACATAAAGAAAAAAAGGCTTTTTTTTGTGAAAGAAATATTTAAATTTGGATACATATTCAAAACTGGCAGCTGATAATTTTAATTATTTTTCAAAGGAACACGCACTTCTGCTCACCCACGAAGCCCTCTAATGTTTGAAAAAGTACAAACATAAAAATACTTTTAGATATAGGACATGTATTCATAGTATGCTAAGTGTACTTATAAAAGCCTGGCGTTAGAGAGATTTCGTGTTCAAAACACACAATTGTAAAATAAAATATGGAGTAAGAACTTTAAAATTATATAAAACTCCTCCATTTTCGCATTTTATTTGATACAATTTTTAGTTGTACGCAGTAAAAAATGTGCCATTTTTGAAGCATTTTGTGTGAAAAAAATTAACATTTACGAGGTTAATACACAAGGGGAATATTTTCCCTGCAAAAAATGTTTCTTAGAAAAGGAAAAGAAAAATATAAATTTGAATCAGAAAACAAAAGAAATGTTTTTATTTTATGAATATTTCCTAAATACTGTGTTTGCCATCGAAAATATTTACATATACAGAGTAAATCACAATCAAAGTTTCCATTGAAATCTAAGCATGTCAATCGAAACCGTACTGCAAAGATTTCATAGCATTCGGTTGTGTCTGATATTATTTTTCTTTCAGTTTTACATACATAAGAATTGGGAGTTTTTGTCTGGAACAGTAGCCAGACAGTTAACAAACAAAGGAATGAAACTTTTTGAAAAATATTTAATCAAGCGTGGAGCTTCGCTTTCAGCTATTGTTCTAACTATACCAACTCCTTCGATAAACATGTCAGACGTTTCCGAAGAGAAAGAATAAGTGGCTTTATATCAAGACTTGACTAAAATTTTTTTGTTTCTCTTAATTTAAATGGAAGGCATGCAAGTGAAGATATTTCTAACTAGGATTTCATTACATTGCATTATATTATTATTCTTTATCAAGTTACTTTACACAACTCAAACTTCCACCAGCGTTATAGATTCTATTTTATAAGTTACTCAATTGTATATTTAACAGAAATACTTTTAAATTAAAATAAAAGAATGTTATAGTAGATAAATAAAAATGACTATTTTGCATTCATGAAACCATTAAAATACATATAGTAGGAATAAGCAGTTTTATATACTAAAATGTACCTCAGCGCCCAATGATCACGTATATTGGGATGGGCACAATATTCCCTGGCCCTCATGGATTATTGTGCCACTGAGTTTGTTTTTTACATATTGAAATAGTACTATTTTATTTAAAAACACAAATACGCCAAAAAATTCGAAATTTAAAATGTGATGGTAAGAATATTACAAGTAGTTTGAAAATATTGATAATTAGAATTACAATCTTTTACGAGACAATATTTTTAAATTATTGTATTTTTTATTACATTTATTTTCATTAGTTTAGCTTATCTCTCTTTTTGTTTTAAAATTGTAAGTTTTGAATTAAAATGTGCTTTATAAGCTCATATTTTAAAGTTACTTTGGATTATTTTATAAAAATCATCAAAAATATATTTTTAAACATTTCGGTAGTCTACATAAAACTTTGAGAGTTTTTGAAAATAAATCTTATGAGATAACTTTAAAACCTATTTTATTCTCTGTATCCATGAGTAAATTTCAACTTCTATGCTCTTTAAATCATGTTCACAATATGAATAGAGGAGCTACAGAAGCATTATTTATAATTTTAAAACATTCAAACATATATAATTTAAATACATATAAAAATAGCAAATAATTTTTAAAATCAAAAATGGATTAAAATTCTTTATATTAAAATTTATATAATATAAGTACATTTTAAAGAATATTTTGCATAATTTTCAAAAAAATCACAAATAATTAATTTTAACATTAGGACGAAATTCCATATAACCTTAAGCAGGAAACATTTTTCATTTAAAATAATAAAATTAGGGGCGCCTTGTGTGAACTTATTCTAGAATGGATAAATGTAAGGAGAAGAAATAAATAACGTTTTAGTATTACATATTATACATACTGGAGGTTTTCAAAATAATGGAAACGCCTGTGGATAATAGTGACATTTTTTAATGAACTTCTTAAGCTTTAAATAATAAGATCTACCAGGCTATTTTTATAAATAGAAATGTAGATATTCTGGTAGTTGTGGTAGCTTTATTAGAGTTCTGTATGTCTTGGACTTTTTTCAAAAACTTAGGATTTCAGACCTCTCAGATATTTAGAGACCAGATTTAAAGAGTTCATCTAGGTGGAGCAAGTATGACCGAAATATCCCAACATTTAGGAGTTTCTAAAACTATGATGTCTGAAGTCATTGCGTCCCACAGCGTGCAAGACAAGCTTGACAAAGCAAAATAGTGCGAAAGAAAAGATATGCTCAGTGGAAGAGACCACTGATATTGAAGCGGATTGTTAAGTCTAAAAAGCGAAGGACTGTACCAAAAGTGACGGCAGAATTCAATCAGCATCTAGATTCTCTAGTGTCAATTATTGCAGTTAGAAGTTGCCTTTGCAAACCGAACAACTGATGCCAAATGTCGTCTACAGTGGTGTCACACGAACAAAACCTGGTTAATTAAGAAATAAAAGAAAGTACTGTGATCTCATAAATCGTCTTTCACATTTTCCCCTACATCAGGACCGGTGCATGTTTAGAAGACAATAGCACAAGAGAATGATCGTGATTGTCTCCTTGCACCATTCAAGCATGGAGGTGGATCTTTCATGTTATGGGTAGGCATGTCGTGGGTTTTTACTATGCCTTTAACTATGATAAAATGTTTCAAAATCTTATTTACTGAAGGAGAAATAATTGCTTTCAACAGAGATCAGGAAAGCTCTCATCTTTATTTTGAAAAAACACTTCAATGCGACATAACTATGATAAATGTTTCAAGTCTTATTTACCGAAGGAGAAATGATTGCTTTCATAAGAGATCAGGAAAGCTCTCATCTTTATTTGAAAAACATTTATTTATATCACCTTATAGAAAAAGTGAGGAATTGTTACTATTTTTTCATCAATCATGGGACGATCCACTTTTTATTTTATTGAAGTGGACGATTTTTTTTAAATATCGCCTTTCATTAAGAAAATAGAATCTTCCATTTAAATATTGGTAACCAAATTTATGTGTCCATACGATGATTGGACGTATTTATCTCGTGACGGATCTATACGCGTCCTTTCACTAATCCTATTGGGAATTCTTTGGGCTATAATTCACAACTAGCCCTTTTGGAAGAAGAAACAGTGATATGCAGATTAGGTCAGTTATATATTGTATAGGTTTTCTAGCTAGTGAGTTAGATATAGGAGAATAGATGAATAGTTGCCTGGATATTGAAATGTTGAGAAGCTGACGCTAAGAAAAGATATCTCCCTATCATGTATTAGTTATATTGATAACGTGTTTCGATCATTAAATAGTTGAAATTATTTAAGTGACGATTGGTCACCATAGCTAAATTGTAAATCGAATATTAAAATAGTGGATTGATCCATAAAAGAAGAATCAATTTCATAGAAGTCTTCTCAAAATTAGTGGCTCTCGTAGTTAAATCCCCTCTGCAGTTTATTGGAACATCTCATCCTATTTCATTACTTGAATTGTGTATGTTAAAAACTAATGTGCTGAATTAATACTTAAAAAGTATTATGGCGAGGCGTCCTTCACTTCCTCCCACACCTCTAGCTGGGTCCGAGAGTAAGTCCCGTGAGTTACAATCTGATGTGTAAAGAAGCATTTTTATAGTCCATGTAAATGCTAGCGTAAAAAAAGGACGATTCCTTTTTGA
>BMAO01032982.1:0-46714 GCA_019973975.1 Trichonephila clavata
TTTTTTGATTCTGAAAAATATGCACAATTTTCTTAAAACTGCAATTGCAAAAGTCAATTTCTTTTTTAAAGTGTATGATGTGCTGGTCATATAAAAGTATTTCTTGCATGTGAAAAATATTTTACATGTATAAAATAATGAAAAAAATATAATTAACAAGTTTTTGAATTAAGTACCTGCATATTATCTTTGAAAAACATAATAAAACTGATAATCTTTACTTTTTTCTTTAAAAAAAAAGGTAGTCTGAAATTTAAAAAGTTAAAATAAATAGACACTTTTACCAATGTACATATGTGCGTTAGTATTTTTTGATTCTGAAATTTAAAAATGTAGACATTAATAATGCAAGATAAGTGTATAGATAATTAACTATTAAAACAGTTTTTCATGTACACACTTATTTTGTGTATTGTGGAGTGAAATGTGGAACATGTCCTCGCCCCTCACTCTGGAAACTGTGCTTTAAATATAATATTCAATGCACAGGCTAATGGTTCCACACAATTTTTTTTTTTTCGAATAGAAAGGTAGTTATAAAATGTACAAAATGTTATTTCTAAAATTATAAATCATTCATAGCTGTATGAAATTTTTTGATGTGTTGAACACATATTTTCCATTTAATGTTTACAGTGTAATTATACTTCAAGCATTCTTTAAAGTTACGAAAGTTATTTTAACTTCAAATATTTTTTCCTTCGTTTTATGAAACATAATGTAATTTTGTAATACTTTTTTTCATTTATGTATACATATAAAAGTATTTCTTGCATGTGAAAAATATTTTTACATGTATAAAATAATGAAAAAAATATAATTAACAAGTTTTTGAATTAAATACCTGAATATTATCTTTGAAAAACATAATAAAACTGATAATCTTTACTTTTTTTCTTTAAAAAAAAGGGTAGTCTGAAATTTAAAAAGATAAATTTTGATTCTGAAAAATATGCACAATTTCTTAAAACTGCAATTGCAAAAGTCAATTTCTTTTTTAAAATGTATGATGTGCTGTACCTTGAAAATTTACAAATGTAGACATTAATAATGCAAGATAAGTGTACACTAATTAACTATTAAAACAGTTCTTTATGTAAACACTTATTTGTGTATTGTGGAGTGAAATGTGGAACAGGGTCCTCGCCCCTCACTCTGGAAACTGTGCTTTAAATATAATATTTAATGCACAGGCTAATGGTTCCACACAATTTTTTTTCCAATAGAAAGGTAGTTTTAAATGTTACAAAAATTAAATAAATGGATACTGTTATTATCAATTTCATTTATCATGTTTTTTTAACTGTTAGAAAAAATTTCATACCACTGAATTCATTACCAATAATTTTATGAATTCTTATAAAAAATATTTCTTGAATATGTGAAACATTTTATACACATGTGTAAAATAATGAGCAAAACATAGTTAGCCATATATTTTTAAAAAATATTATAAAACTGATTATCTTTATTTTTTTAAAAAATTTAGTTTCAAAAAAGACACTTTATGAATTTCATTTGTCATTTTGTACGTTTTTTTTTATCAATGCACATATGTATGCACTCGGTAAAAGCCCGTGCAACGCCGGGCCATGAAAGCTAGTTTAGTATAAAAGTCTTCTTATATCTCGCGTACCTCGTTAATTGTCTGCATATTTTTTAATTGGGTGCATCTCTTAGCATTGAACGATTGCATTTGAGTTGTGCTTAATAATGTGAATAAATTAGATTTTTTTTTTGAAATATGGCCTTCCTTCCTTCCAATCACCCCACACCTTTAGGCGCGTAGGCACGACCATTACATTGGCGTCCAACATACCCTAACCCTGAGATAGGAGTAGGAGCAAATTTTAGTGTCTTGCCTGAATTTTTTCCCCCTGATCAGAAATCGTGTCGGAATTTTCGGGAAGCTACGATAATGGCATATCGTATTATAAGATACCAACAAATTTGACCTGTGCATACCTGAAGTGTCATCTGGTTTGAAGGGTGCGAGATTGGTTTGAGGTTCTAGGATATTCATATGTCCGTGGCCCGGCCACGGATTTGCTACATTAAAGGATGCGTAAGCGGAATATTTTCCGGTGGTTCGAAATAGATCTGAATTAGAAACTGAACTTTTTTCGTCGCACCAAGGTAGGGGTCAGGCTACGGCAGATTTTGCCTACAAATTACTAAAGATTCAGAAAACGCTAAAATTAGGAATGACTGAAGAGAAATTATTGAACCCCATATTAATATGAGACTAGTACCTCAGGTAATGGATTACGTAGAATTGAAGAACCCCCCAACAAAGTCTCAACGGTTGCAATTAGTCGCAAATAACGAGAAAATGCACAAGAACAGGGGATCCAGGGTTTGGCCAATAACGTTGAAAGATGAAAATGGGATTCGATAAGAAGGTTGCTCAACAGTCGACTTGAAGGAAACGTGTGATTGGAACAGAGAGGATCGAAGAAATCGTACAAATAGAATAAATTTAAAGTGTTTGAGCAATCGATCCTAGGGAGGTAATCGAGCGCAAGTTGAGTCTAGTGCTCTGATTAGAATAGGATCCTTAAGATTAAGCCCTGTGGATCTACGGTACATACCAATCATGTTACATGACACTTTTATCAAAGCGTTATGAGACACAGGTGCGGAAAAATCTCTTATTTCGGAAGAGGTGTTTAAGTCATATTTTGCCTGTAGCCCACGAAAAAACTCTAATTCTGAGGTTGTCACAGCACAAAGTGCAAAGTGCAGGAATTTGGGCATGGTAAAATTACAGGTCAAAATCCAGGAATTCACAAAAACGTGGAATTTTCATATCATTGAGAAGATTCGGTATCAGTGCATCTTGGGTCTAAGCTTCATGCAAGCGACGAAAATTGCTTTAGATTTTGATAAAAAAAATCATTGGAATTTCAAGATTCGGAGATTCAAGAAGTGGAGTAGGTTTAAAATTTTCTTTGGATATTCTTGATTATATGCTAAAATTTACTAACGTAATTTCAATCAGGTTGTTAACCCCCCCCCAGATAAATCCTGTTTTCTTCATGGAGGGGCTTGTGACGGTTCTATCCGTGCTCTTTAAACTAATAATCCTCTTGGGGAATTTCTAGTCTTTAAAAATTATTTTGTTATAAAACTCCTCTTCGAAGGAGAAGACTTGATTATGTAAATTAAGACTACTACATATAGTCTAGGCTTTTAAGTTAGAATGAGAGATAGAATAGATTGCTAGCAGAGCAGTAAATAAGCAAATCGAATGCGAATCGCGGATATTTAATAGTTGATAATTGAATTACTTAAGATGACGAATTGTCACTGAAGAGTGAATCTAAAATAAATGAGTAGTAATCAGAGCAATAACAGGAAGCAAGTGTATTTAGTATTCAAATCTTCTCATATCTCGCGTACCTCGTTAATTGTCTGCGTATTTTTTATCTGGGTGCATCTCTTAGCATTGATCGATTGCATTTGTGTTGTTCTTAATATTGTGAATTAATTAGATTTTTTTCTTGAAATATGGCTAGCCTTCCTTCCAATTCACCTACACCTTTAGACGCGAAGGCAAGACCATTACAAAATGCCTTAGAGATAAAGTTAATTTATTAAATGCTGTTATGAAGTTTTTTCAGGGATTATATACACTTATGGATATAAAATAAATAATTTGTTTCCACGACAAATTAATAAATGAAATGGTTCAATACCGTCTTCCAAACTGTTAAATTGAAATACACGTTTCCGTTTGAAGGCTTTCCACTCAAGTACTTTTTTCAATAGTTTGATAACTCTAAGACTCTTAAGATTGAACTGTAATAATAAGAGAAATATGCATACTACTTTCATGCTTTTCCTAAAGAATGGTATCATATAGTGCTCTGCGATTAATTATTTTTCAGTTTTAGAGTGGATGGTTGGCAGAGATTTGTGAGTGAATGCCAAAAAGGTGCGAATCCAATAATTATTTTTTTACTGTAACATATAAACAATATCCTTGAAGTTCTATATCTTTTAACAACATGTCGTCTTTAATCATCCTGCATACGACTAACGGTGGTATTCTCAATCGCGAGTTATTGAAAAGGTAACCCACGGATTGGGTAACCCCCGCTCGAGGGTAACTCTTGGGTAATTCTCATTTCTTGTTCTCCTACTGACGATTACAGGATCCGTGAGATATGCGTGGGCAAGATGTTAAATTCGTTGTGATTGGACACTGATAATCACGTGACGTATTGCTTACATTTTGCGTTGTATCTTGGCGTGAAACATTCGATCAGCTGTTTTTTTTAACACGCTTTTGAAATGTTGAGTAAAAGAATTGATAATAAGTAAATATTGATCTACATAACGGTCTGAGCACCTTTCCCAGCTGACAAATTGAATAAATAACCACTTAAAATTAACAAGGTATAGATACTTCTAACAAAAATCAAATGTCTATTTTCAGCTTTGACATTATGAATTATTTGTTGTTACATTGTGCTCTACATTTTAAATGTTCTAATGTGATGCTGCCTGAAAATGTGGCTATAAATAGTTTGAGGGCTAAGATTCTTATTATTAATAAGTGGGGCACATGGTACAAATAAAGTTGGTAATATTATCAGAAAATGTGTTTTGCTTGTTAAATGTTATACAATGAGAATTCAAAACTCGTATTATTTTAAAATTTCAATTTATATTTTGATTGTATACAAGTATAAATATCCTAATCTATTGTTCTTTTTGATTTAAAATTTTCCAGCAACCCTTTGGTAGGTTAAAATAGAATGTAGATTATATATAAAATCATTAATTTAAATAATTTCGAAAGTCTAATAATTATTCTTAATTCATAATTTCTATAAAATCTTAGAATGAAAAATCCAGTTTTTTTTGTGAAGAATAAATTTGTTAATTGATTCTTAGGCCTCATTAGTCACATTTATCTAAAACAGAACATGTTACTGAAACTTTTCCAATTCCATCTAACAAAAATAATTATACTATTGGTATTAATCTGATTGTATTTGTCTCAAAACACTATATATGCACACACATTTATCAATATTTTACAATATAGAACAGAAAACAAATGTTACATATACAAAATATTTACGATTTTTCAGTTTTAGCTCCAAGCGAGCAGCGTAGTTGGTACAAAAGTGGTAGCCCGCTTATCTCTGGTGGCGAAATCCACGAGTTACCCTCCGAAATCGGCGGGTAGAATCGGCGAGTAACCTTTGGATGAATAATCCGCGGATTTGGCGCGATCTGCAATTGAGATTAATGATGTTTCGCCAATCTGCGAGTTACCTCCGGTTCGGGGATAACTCGAGGTTAACTCGCGATTGAGAATACCACCGTTACAAGCTTAAAATAGATCTCATGGGTGTTAATTTAGTCCCGAGAGCTGAAAGTATAAGCAATTTTCAAATATATATAATTATTTGAAATTAAAATTAAGCAATTCAATTCTTTTACACATTGTTATAAAAGTATGATGTCTCAAAAAAGTGCAAAATGTTTAAAATATAATCGTAGTTTTAAAAATTATAAGCATATGAAAAAAAAGAAACATTTCTGCGCATGCTATTTTCTACAATAGTAGCCTTTGATTTTTAAAACTGTATAGAATAGTAAAATGTATCATACCCAATAAACCCTACCTAGTTTTAGTATTATATATATCTTTTGCAATTCAAAATATTTGAAACATATTAAAATTTTTAAAAAAATTGAAAATGTATTAAAAAAATTTTTTTTAAGAAATATTATTTAGTATTATATTTATATAAAAATAGCTACACATGTAATAAGGATATATATTTAACTTTAGAAGTAAACGTATTGCTAGTAATTAGAGCTACTATTTTAGAAAGTATCATGCACCACATAAAACTTAAGAAACATTTCTGTAAGTAATACTAATTATTTTCATAAGCATATAATTCTTAAAATTATGATTATATTTTAAACACTTTACACTTTCTTTAAATCTTATTTCCTTTTAAAAATATTTAAAAGAGTCAAATAATATACTCTTTCTCTCTCTTTTGACCTCGAAAAATTGTATCTAATCAAAATTTGTTTCCATTTTCAGCTCTCGAGCTAAAATTAACACACCTGAGGCTTCTTTTAACAATTTTTTATGTCACATTTTTCTTCTCTCCCGCCATCCTAAAAAATTTATAATTCAAGATAATCCAAAGAACCGAGTGATTTGAATAGCTATGTAATCTTTTGCATAATTATTAGTTCAGAGATCTTTTCCCCAGTAATTCGTACTTCACTATGAAAAAATCAAAGTCAGACAAGTAACATTTATAAATCTTAATTTAATTTAATGCAATAAATGCAAAAGAATTCCCATAGTAAAAATATTTGTCAAATAATTTTGTAAAATTATATATTTCTCTTTACATATTAAAAAAATACTGCACTTGATAATTGTTATACTTAATATCGAGACTTAATTTTTTTTCTCCAAACACTGTCATCAAATAATATGAATAAAATCTTAGCAACCCCGGAAAACAAATCGAACAAATGCTCTTTTTTCAAGAAAACTTTTTCATTTAAGCTTCTTTATTTAAATTAGCAAAGAAGATTGCATTCTGCTTAATCTCCAGATTGCATTGTTCTAAATCCATTAACATCCAATTGCTCGAGGAGAAACGTTCAAATCCTTTCATGCACACTATGTTCATTAACCTTACCCACTGTCATTCGGTGACAATCGGTAGGACGGAATGGGAGGAGAGGAGCCGACATCATTTACTTTGACTTAAGACGATTGATGAGGCTCCACGACTTGTAGGAAAATGAGCTCAGCCGAACAATTCGAAATTTTCTGTTAATTAAGCTGCTGCATGCATGATTCCTCTGTAATGAACTCAGTAGCGAACGCAGGGTTTTGATAGTGATTTGGCCCCTATACAAGTTATTTAATGAAAAAATGCATATAAAATCATAGTTTAAAATAAAAATTAGGATTTTTTATTGAAAAGTTTATGATAAATATTTAGTATTTATTTATACAGAAGCGAACACATTTTTAACGTTTCTGTTGAATTTGTCTTTTATTTATATTGTATATAAGCTTAAAAATCTAGACATTCTTTAAAAAAAACCTATTTTCGTTGCTTAAAAATCTTTTAAAACAGTTTTATATTTTACGAAAACACAGAGAATGTATATGTATACCAAAAATGTTACACTTTTGTGATCCATTATATACATTCATATCCATTATATATATTTGTATATTTTATACTTTAGTGATCCTTATGCCATTATTTAACATTATTTTAAATTTCGATAAACAAAATTATGAAAATTATTTAACCTTTTAAACACCGCAATATGATTAAAAGGTAACATAAACTAAATTTTGATAAAAAAATAAAATTAAAATTAAAACATAAAATATGTATAAACATTTTTTTTTAAATTTCAGCATGTTTTAAAAATGGAACATTGGCGGATACCGTTTAGTTTTTTCACATGTTTTTTAAAAAAATTACCAATGGCATTTTAATTCAAAAATCAATCATCATATACATTTTTAAGAAGTAGTATCTTAACCAAAGTTGTCATTAAACATTTTCCCAAGGGGTTTCATCAATCTCCGTTGTAGGCATGATACCTGCAAACATTTGAATTGGGCTTTGAAAATCAAAGAAGATTATAGAATGGGTTAAAATAACTAAAAATTTGAGTCTGAACGAGAAGAATCTATAATTTTTTCCCCTGCAGAGTTTTTTAAACGTATCCCGATGGGGACAGGTTTCTCGACGGTTGCCCCCTGGTGGCGCCACTTCTGAAGTAAACTTATAAGTATAATTCCAAAATAAAACAGATTTAGCTGAAAATATAATTTATAAACAGGAATTTATATATTTACAGAAAATTACAATCACTTATTAGAAATACACTCAATAAAGAAAAACATCAGTAGGAAAAATAAATAAACAAATAACCTTCATATCAAAATTTTCAAAGCTAATAGCAATAAAAATCAAAAAAATAATTAAAAAAAATAAAATAAAAATACAGACTTAGCAAAATTTTTTTAAAATGAGAAATAAAGACAAAATGTATTATTGTTTTTTCATATGTTCTTTTTTATGTCCTAAACTATTTTTACTGTCCGTGGTAGTTCGTAAAATATTTCTTATGCAATCTTTTTTCGCACTCGATACGTTTTTTCGTTGTATTGTTTTGACATATAGTAAAACGTCCTTAGGTGGATGGAATAAGATAATGAACATCTGTCTCAAAGATTTAAAGCTATGAGTGAGAGGTCTTGGAACAGAGAGAATTTTCGGTTTCATGCGAAGCAAAATTAAAGTTACTTCTCTATGGAAATTGAGATGGGATTGTTCTGCTTTAGTACCTCTCTTCTCTCTTCTTTTTGAAAATGTTAATGTAATATCCATCCAGTCCAAACAGCCATGTTTAGCGCATTGCTAAATAGATTCCAATACCATTTTTTTGTTTGTAAACAGAAGCCGATATGTTCCAAAAAGTCTGCCTAGTAAATCGACACCTCCCATTCTCTCATTGTACATTTTCATAAAATTGGAGACAAAGTAACTAACTCTGGAAACTTTTCACCTATATTTTCAGTGCTGCTAATTTTAAGATTTTGTTAAAATTTACCTTTTTTCCCCAACGAAGTTCAAAGTTTTTTTTATTTGACTTGAGTTTTCTTTTCAAACTCGACATTCCCTTTGAAGTTGAAAAGATTCTTCAGGATCAAACATGCCTTCATGAGATATTTTATCATTATCAATGCTTGTAGAAATTTTGATTTTGTCACAAACATCTGCTGGTTGAGCCCACTGAAAAGAATCTTCCTCATTAGTCAAACACCCACTTTCTTCTGGGGTCAACTGACTAATATCAAAAGGTTCTAAATCATCTGATAGTGTATAAAAATATTCCAAAGACTCATCTACAGTCCGGAAAAGCTTTGAATGTGACATCTTATCAGTGTAATGGATATTCACTAACTGACGAAACACAAAATACATAGAAATAAAAATGGTGCGTGGAATGCCACGCGATAGAAGTGAAACTTCTTGGTACATTCGCTTCTCCAGGAGCAATACGAAGATATTTCTCTTAATTCCATAACAACGTCTGTTGCTGGGCTGTAAGACTCTCTTCAATAGTTATATTTTCACTGATTTCATCTTGAAGAACTTGAGACGCACTCTGTTTAAAACTGAAGAAACTATCATCGATTGTAACATCATACATTCTGTACAGAGTGGAGTAGCTACTAAATATTGCAACCATGTTTTGATGTTTCTTTTAGTAACCAAACCCATCAACTAACTAGTTCTGTGAATTTTCCTCCGTTTGATGTGAACATTCACACAGTAATCATCATCAACATTCTGTGGCAGTCGATTGACCATTGTATTGACGGATACTGGAACATTGATTATTTGCCCTAATATTCCAAACTGACCGTGTACATGTCTCAATTGCCTAATTTGCATGAAAGGTATTCGTGGAGAAATGAGTCTTTCTGATACATATCCCAAAGTAGGAAGATATGGTGGAATTTCTGGGTATACAAAACCATTATATTTTGATAAATTTGGTATACTTTTCCTATTTAAACTTTGTCGGCAACTGTAGCACGCTTTAACGTCTTCTAAATTAATTCCCGGTAAAATGTTTTGTAAAATATTTTTATGCTCAGCAACCGGCGTTTTCAAATCATCTCTAAACCATAATCTATCACAAATCGAACACCCGTGACCGAAAGGATTATCAACGAATCGCTTTTGGAAATCTTTGTGAGCATTTTTATGGGAATCATAGTCTTTGTAACGTAAGATAGAATTTATTATCGATTCACATGCATCAGTTCCAACACGTACTAGACTTGTTGAGGGCTCTGTACTTGTTGACTGCACAGGGTGGTTCACAAAGTCCGTATTAATCAGTGCTGGCATTAGATGAGTCTTAATAGCATTCCCATCATCAGTCATTAAACTCGGCATTAAGAGAATATTTTGCAATGTTTTTTTCCGTGCTCGATAATCTCTCATGTAATCTGATCGAGATTTGGCAGTAGCGCTTGATGAATTTGCACTATTTTTCACGGATATGACGCAAGTCACAAGGTGTCTCCCCCCCTCCCCCATCGAGCAAAATGATTCGAAAACCGAACCACGTGAAGAACGAATGTTTTCGTTTCTACCGAAACGAATCCCCCCCCCACCAACTCCTGACCGCTGATGCTATTTTTAGCAAAGTGAACCCTCTCTTTTTTTCACTCAGTTTACTCCCTCTCATAGGTTCACTAGCTAACTGAAGAAGAAGCTTAGATGCCTCTAGGCTGGTTCTGAGGAAAATAATATATTCCAGACCCCGCTGTCTTTCCCCCCCGCTCGCTATTCCTCACCATTGCGACGATTTGGGGCAGATGGCGGGGGAAATCACTACTTCCGTTCGTTTTCTCCCTGTTACGCAAAACTGGGCAAATTTTCCATTCACCGTGAGCATAGAAGTTTAACTTCAAAAAGGAAAATAACATTAGACCTTATTATGTGACGCTACTTTCCAAATAAGACATACGCAACATCTAACTATCAACAAACGCACGTGCAGTTTTGCTGTGGCTGAGAAATTCAACTTAAGATTGCCCAGAAATGGGTGAAAGGGGGGGGGGTTGAAAGAGGGAGCCGAAACAAAAGTCAACAGTCATAAATATCTTCTTCCGACACATAGTATAAGTTTTTAGGGTTCAGAAATCTTTTTCCACTGTTCTGTGAACTTTAAACGAACTAACTGTATTGTGTTAAAAAGTATACCTTTACACGCCAATGTTCCATTTTTCGAACATTGAAATTTCAAACCTGATAGTAAAAAACAATTAAGATATATTTTACGATATCTTGCAGTCTATAGTTAAAATGTCCTTTTTTTAATTACTTTCACCAAATAATAAAAATATTTTTAAAATTTTGAATTTTTTATGAAATTTTGAATTTTGCCCGATCAAAAGTAAAAAAAAAGTGCATAATTTAGAATTTTTCTCAGAGAGACTATTTACTTTAGCAACATTACTTCAGTTCCAAAAAATAATCCATATATTTTGTCTTCAAAATAATTGTTACGGAACAATATTTAAAAAAATGAGTTTTTCAGAAAATTTCAAAATTGATGTTCCAATAATGGAACATTGGCGTGAAAAAGGTTAATAACCAAATAAAGTAACTACTAAAATGATTTATATATTACATAAATATTTTAAGCAATAAAAAAATTATATTCAAAACTATTTTTTTTAAAAAAAAATAAAGTATTCGATAAGCAAAAAGAAATGAAAAGGCTGACATACGAATGCAAGAAAAGAACAAAAACATTGTACAATAGAAAAAAATTCTGCCTTAAAAAGTTATTTACAAAACCAAGAAGTGCTTCGATAAATATTTAAACATGTAACTTTGCTTTCAGAATTACCATATTTTAAATTCCTGAAATCTGCATTTTAATGAAATAATTGTTATCAAAACGTTTTAACTTAAAATAATTTCAAAAATTTGTAATTCCAAAATAAAAGTTTTTATAATTGCATACATTTGTTTTATTTCTGAAGCATGCCAAGAAGATATGTTTTCAGTTAAAGCTTTATGAGTTTAATTAATTGATTAATTTGTAGCTTATAAGGGATTCATTGTTGTACACAATGTTTAAATTGTGAGTGCGTATTTATTTTATGTATTTAATTCAATCAGCAGATTTTTTTTTTCCTGGATATTATTTTAGGTAAAATTACTGATTATTAGGTCGCCTTCTGAAGTAACAAGGTGGTAATTAGGGGGGGATATACTTAGAATTTCTGAGCAATGGTCAGGTGACGAGGATACCATTTGATTCGGCACTCCATTCTATTAATTCTCACACCAAATTAACGCGAGAGTTTAGAGCGTCGTTAGATTTAACGTGCGTATATTCCTGTACATATAAGACTTTAGCAGCCTAGGGCTTGAATTCAACCTTTTTCAGAAACAAACCAAAGGAGTGCTTATTAACGTCGCACTATGAGGAAAAGGCTAATGGAGATGAAGTTTGTAGTTTTTAACCTTGATCAGGTGACGAGGACGCCACCTGAACTTATTCCCTCCCTTCAGACTGCCACATAACACCAATATAAGATTCTGAGCTCCGACAGAGATTTAACATGCATCATCCCATCTACACAGGAGGTCTTCAGTGACTCTGTGACTCAAAACGGTTTGCACTTTAATTCAAGATAACAAAGTTCACTATAAAGTATTACGATCAAACCCGAGTGATCGGTCACGGGGAGGAGGGTAGCACAGTCGTTTGTTATTGTCTTGCTGTAGTTACGTCTTGGACAATTGCTAATAAAGAAAAGTTTGTCTACGAGTAGCAAAGTCAGTTTCGTTGACCCAACTGTATTTTAAAATTTATTTATGTTATATTTAACATTTTAACTGTTATTTAACATTACTAGTTTAGCAAAAAAAAAAAATTCAAGATGGTAAGTGTAACAGAGAATTTAAAACTTGGTGGACCGAGAAATGCATGATGAGCAAAGGTGACAACGCGTTGAGTGTTATACGTTCGGGAACAGTGGTATGTAGAAGATCACCGGACAAATAGCATTTTATACCAAACCACAAATCCCTTTGTCAAAAGAAGCGAACCAAAGCAAAAAGAATTACTGCAAGTTTTATAAAAGACACAAATAAAGAGTAAATGTCTATGTTTAAATATGTCAGCAAAAATTGTCGCACGAGCGTGGCAAGTTACTCGGCTACAAATGTCATTGATTGGTAGGGTTTGTAATCCGGGGATTAGAATTTCACTATTAATGAAAATTACTCACACATTGGCATAGTTGAAATTACATAATAAAACTGAAAACATAAATAAAACCTGGTTTAATATTATTATTTATTAAAGCAAATCAAAACAAAACTTAATTAATCATAAAAACAAATAAAAATAGTACATAGTGAAATTAAAATACATTTTTTTCATTCCTTGTGTTTCTGTAAATTAGCTTTTAAAAACCAGCTCGTCCAGCGTTTCATCGTTCAAATGATTTTGTGGCTACATGAAGTGAAACAAGCTAATTTAACTGTAAATTTTTTTGTTGTCATTTGCCAACATTTATTGTCACTCCATATTGTTTACCTTACCTCACCGTAGCTTCTTATTTTTGTCACAGATTGTTCTGCCAAAGGAAATGCTCGTTCAGACTTAACATTATATATAGAGTTAGATTTAAATAGGAATAAGTTCTTTCCAGGAAATCACCATGTCTCTATCCATTTACCAAAAGAGACAGTTCTTTTTGAGTTTTTGATGTCAATGTCTCAAATCTTATAGGCTGCATTGGTGCATATTCCTCTTTGATAAATTTATATAGTTCTTCTACTACACTTAATGGTTGTTGTGTTCGTATTCATTTAGTTATTGAATCAGAATGTGAATCATTTTTAAGTGTTATCTCATTTGCAATAGTAGATCCAGTTGTATGAGCTGTTATTAATGCAGTAAATTTGAGGCATCAAGTCTTTAAAGTAGGTCTACAACCAATTTATGGCATTTTATTGAAAAGGGATCTGTGACAATATATATTCATTAGACGTTGCTTATACCAATATGTAAGTATTGAATTAAACCATTTAGATCTGTGCGACGTTCTCCCATATGAGAAATGTGAGATATGTATATACTTTTTTTACTTCTAGCACTTTAAATTGCACACAAAAAAATTCTACAAATTCATATCTTTTTTTAAAAATACAAGAATTTCTGAGAATTCAATTTATAGGAAGTTTCGACGAGAAAAAAATTTCAAAATGTGATTCAGACAAAAATTAAATCCCGGGATTAGCTATTTTAATCCCGGGATTTAAGGAAACACTAAGATCCCGCGGCTAAAGACCCTAATGCTTGGCATGTAAACCTTTTTAAGATGAATATATTTTGAAGAACGCCTGGTTAGCACACGTGTCCCACTCTTTGATGATTATGGTATTAAAGAGAAGATAATTCAGCGCATCAAACATATTCCTCTCTATAGAAACACAATAAAAGAAATAATCTTAAAACTGGCTCGAAATGTAACAGATCAACAAAAAATGACATTTCCACTCCTTTTATATAGCTATATCTTAACGAAAGTTTTTACGTCACTAAACCTGCATGTTTAGCTGTTTTTGGTCGACATTGTGCAGAAAACGTCATTAAGGAAAAATTAATTGCGATGACATCGTAGGCAACAACTACAAAGGGAGCAGATGTTTGTACGGCTGTTGAAAATTTGTTTTTTGAGAAAGATACTGATTTGAAATAAGTTATTTTAGTAACAATGCATTCTGCTCCAAATATGGTGGGTATATAAAAAAATGGTATCACATTAGTAAACAGTTGTAGAGCATTCGATTCTTGCATGCCATTTCTGTATTCACCAACAAGCCTTGTGTGATAAAAGAGGTTTAACATCTTTTGATAAGGTAATGGCGTTAGTCACAAAAATAGTCAACTTCATATCGTCGAAGGCTTTAAATAAGAGAAAATTTTACGCTTTGTTGGATGAAGTCAACTCAGTGTACAAAGGCTTACAAATGTATAATAAAGTTCGCTGCTTGAGACGAGGGAACATACTTCAAAGATTTGTTTACTGCTTGGAACAAATCAGACTGTTACTGCAAAATGAGGGGAGAATTGAAAAATATAAAAAATTGTTCAATGTTATATGGCTTTCAAATTTTTTTTTACAGATATATGCCAACGTTTCATTGAATTGAATGTAAAGATTGAAGGCCCAAATAAAACGATTATCGTCATGATGGATCCGATTAGCGCTTTTGAAGCTAGACTGCATGATTTCAGAAACGATATGTTTAACAGAAACCACAAGAACTTCCCAAACTTGAAAAAAAAATGTACAACTGAAAGAAGACGAAAAAATTTTAGAAGAATTTATTTCGGTAACTGATTTTTCAATCACGGAATTTTCAGCGAGATTTCTCAGTTAAAAGAATTATCAGACACTCTAAGATTTATTTTGCACCCTGATGGGACTTCATATGATAAACTGAACTTATCTCAATTCGATTGGTTGGAAAATGAATAATTTGAAGTTCAACTAATTGATTTCCAGCCTAGATTCAAAAAATCAATATAGGTTCGAAAAATTATTTAAACCAGGAAAAAGTTGAAATGGATTGAAACATAAAGATTAACGAACAATCCAAAAACATGCTAGTAACGAAATTTTGGAAACATGGAATTCGATTCCAAACACACATAACTGTTTGAAGAGAAGCTAACCCTGCTTTTCTAACCATATTTTCAACTACCTATGCCTGTAAAACATTATTTTAAGAAATGAATAACGTTATAGACTCGCTTATAAACCGTTTGGCAGATGACTCCAATTCAGCATATTTTCTGTTAAAAGTAACTTACAATCCTAATGTAAGTTATTTATCATCTAATCAGCAATACACAACATAAGTCATACTAATGTTACTTTATTTTGAATTGCACGTTTAATTAAAACATTTACTATTATATAGAGCAAAATTTATTTTTTGTAGTAAATAAGGAGTTTTGATTTGTATAACAACTTAGAGGCTTGTTATTTTCCGAATAATTACAAGTCAAAATTATTTGACGGCTCTTCTATACCTCATTAAACATTTCTTTAGAAAAAAGAACTCGTTGATCTATTAAGGATTGCTATCTCTATGCAACACTATTAGAATTTTCTTAGTATTCTTCGTAGAAAAAGAAAAGTTATTTAATTCAATTTTGCAAATGTTTTCTTTGATTTTCTTAGTAAGATTAGGAAATAGGGCGTATGTAGTAATTTTTAGATGTAACATAAGCTGTTTCTTTCTCTCCTTTTTTCAGTTTTGAAGTTCTTCATACTTGTTTTGCTAACAAATTCAGAGAAAAGGAGTCTTGAAGTTCTTCATGAAATGGAATCCTTACTTTAGAATTCGTTTAAATCGAAATCTATAGGATTTGGATGGATTTACTTTCAATTTTCTGTGAATTATGTTTTGTATTTTCTCTTTACCCTATTTTATTCCTTATTTTACAGTTAAATCAGCAAACGATCCCTCAAGACTTAAACGGTACATGTAATGTACTTGGAAGGTACTTGAACGATTTTGAAAATCTTTACTTCCGTAAAAAATAAAACTTACTTGTAAATGATAACTTTTTTCGTTGAATTAACTTTTTTTTATTCTTTCATTTAATAATATCAGTACAATATTTTATAGGGAGTAATACAGAAGGAATATTTCTCAGATAGAAAATAAGAGCAAATGTCAAATAGAATAATAAGAAACTCCTATTTGATATATTCAGAATATTGCATACTTGATGTCTAAATGTACTGCTAATTACCTTAATGTATTTGCTTGTTTCTTGCCAGTTTTACCCAAAATATTGAAAGTTACAATGCAAAAGTAAAATGATTTTGCAAGAAAAAAATTGCTTTACTATTTTTTAACACAACTTAGATATTAATTATTAAATCTAAAGATGGCTACAGTACGCAAGTTGTGCCAGCTTTGTTGCTGTCAAGTTGCAAATTCGAGTCCAGATGCCGCTTAAGATCTATCGAAGAGATCTTCAATGTTTTTCAACTTACGGAATCCCTAGAACTAGAAAGTATTTTCGTAGATCCCTATTTTCCCCACACACTTAGAATAATGTATCTTAAAATAATATTTAAAGTAGATCAACATGTTGTAGGTACTTAATGTAAAGGCAATTCAAAAAGTATTGCATGGAAATTTTAATCTACTTTTAATATAATAATAATGTTAATCTGTGATCCATTAATTATATTTAGTAACTGGGATATGTGCTTGCATTTTTTTTACCAAACTGTCGAAGTCTATGTCTATTGATATTAACTCAGTGCTTCTCAAACTTTCAGTACTTGCGACCCAATTTACAGTCATAATTTTCTTCACGCCCCTCCCCCTCCTGCCCCATCCAAACAATAACAATGTATTTAACTCAATAACAATGTACTTTGACGTAAATATACAATACGAATTTAATTACAAACCGTACAAATTATCAAGATAAGTATTAAATGTTTAATATAATTTAATATATGACAAGCCCATTGGGTTACTGGTAATTGTTAAACTTGCTCTTAACTTGGTATTGTTAAATTAATTATAAAATACAGGGTGCAGTACTGATACATTTATTAATGTATTACATCAGTGTAAATGCGTATTTTATTTATTATTATGTCAGAATGTATTTTGTTTTGCTTCCTTTCGGTAAATTGATAAAATTCTTAAATAATGTTTTATTTTCGACTTTTCGATATGCTCGCTCCTCCCTCGTTGGGGTTCCACGCACCCGAGTCTGGCACGCCTCGCAGTGAGAAACCCGGGATTAATTGCAATCTTCTTGTATATTCTGAGTTTAATTTGTCTCTATACTTTGTTTTTGTAGCCACTCACCTTAAGAAATATTTTTCACTTATACACATTGTTCGGAATGGCATAAAGTGCTTAGAGAAATACTCTATATTTTGCATAAATTTTCAACAAAATATTTAGGAGCTATTGTTGTTTAAATTAAATTTTTTTACATCGAATCAGTTGATATTTTGATAAATTGTTCCCTCTCCTTTATTGTAGAAATTTTTTCCATAAATGTAAAAAGGTGCATTTTCCATTAGAAAACCGTTAGTTTTTTACAGACATTGTACTAACGAGTATAAAATTATCTCATTGAATCTAGTAAACGATAAAATATTAACAATCAAGTAAGTATTATATACAAAGGTAAAACGCTTTAAAATATTTTTTGTTGTATTATAATAAAGGTTTAAAAAAGTGTTACAAAATAAAGTTATCGGTCATAAAAATAATTTTTGGTTTCTTAATGACAGGGATGAGCTTTAAATTCTATTAAGTATACATACATCATAGAGGACATTAATCCATTTTGCATATACATTTTTTTTATTGTCATTCTTGGAACCTTTGCGTATGCCTTGTGGAACCCCAGGGTTTCATGGAACACAGTTTAAAGACCTATGATCTACCGTATAGAATATTTAAGGCGTATTAAATCTTAAGAGACTCAAAGTCTTCACGTTAGCTCACTGTGGAAATTAATAAAGTGAAGTACCAGCTCAAATGTCAACATCGTCACTCGATCACGTTTCAAAATTAGGAAGTCCGTCGGTAGTATCCTTCACATTGCGTGGAAATGTGACTATAAGTAGCAACCAATTTTAAGAATAATTTAAGACGTATAAATTGAATAAATGGAGTTATGAAAGGATAATTTAACACTGGTGCTGGCGCGCACCAAATACAAACGTTAATAGTCACGTAGGGTGACTAAATCACCCCAATCCTTTTTTTTTAAATTGTTATTTTTACTGCACAAGACAAAAATAATCATTCCAGTGAGTAATCTAACTAATAAAAAGTATACTTACCTACTTTTAAAGATTTTTCAATTTTTCTTTGATAATTTGAGAAAAGATATCAATCAAAAGAACCAAGAAGTTTCAAATGGGCTTGACTTTAATAAAGGACACAAACCATGGACACTTTTTGTTAACAGTACAGGAATGTTATTTGAAGGCAAAACTGTGATATTTTATTCAAGTTATTGTAGCTTTATTGTCCTTTGATGATCGACCAATAACATGTTGAACTTATTCTTGCTTTTGTCATTTTGACAGGGTGATCTTTTTGTGGTTTATTTGTGGCTTCATACTTTTCTTGATGGATTTCTTAAGATAACATTTGAAAATTTTTCTCTCAACACAAACGTGTCATCTCTCTCTCTCTCTCTCTTTATCGCTTTTATCAAATTTACTTTCGCTATCATGATTAATATGCATTATTTCAGCAGATTCAAGCAGGTCTTTTACTTTATCAGTTAATTTTCCTTCAATAGAGATCTCTAACGTCCATTTTGCTTTTTATATTCTGCTTATTTACATCTATAGGCCATAATAATTCGTACACAGTGATCCAAACCAGTAAGTTGTTCATAGAGGGAAAGTGGGGCGTGATCATAGAAAACATTTTGAAACAAAAGTAGTCAATTTGTATTATTAACTCAGAAGGATACTGTCAAGGTAATTGGCAACAACCCAGAGTTAATGATTTCATGAGCCTGGGGTGACTCTGTGTCCCACTCGACCACTCCCGGTTTAAAATAAGATTTATTTGTTTCTAGACTTTTATCAATACCTTGCACTATTCTCACTTCCTTAAATTTTATACTAAATTGCTAACCAGAAAAAAAATCTCTCAAATTTGACATTAGATACATTTTGCATTTGTAAGGCGTTCATTAAATTTATTTATTTATATTATTTATGCGTTAGAAAAGAATTGATTGAGACAAGGAAATGAATACTTTTTATTAAAAGTAAATTTGATACAAATTTCAGGAATCCTGTTTAAAAAAGGATATTTTTTTTTGTAAATCCATAAAATAGGAATGTTACTGTTGACGTGTTTTAACTTCATAATGGAATATAACATCAACATTTTTTTACTTATCTAAATACTTACTACAGTGTTAATATACTTACTACAGTGTTAATATATTTACTACAGTGTTAATATACTTACTAAAGTGTTAATATATTTACTACAGTGTTAATATACTTACTACAGTATTAATTTATTCTATGAAAAAATTTTAATTAAAAGGGAAATAAAGTTTTTTTTTGAAAAAACTGAGCATATTTTACTTCTTATAATTCCATATCTTCTTTTTAGTAAAGCATTGATATATGAAAATTTTAAAAAAAAATATTTGCATTTTTATTTGTATTTTCAAATGCAACAAATTTTCGAAATAATAAAAAACAAGCAAACAACAACAAAAAAAAGAAAGAGACAAAAACATGATTATCTCAATAATTTTTGTTTTCCCATTAAATAATATGCATTATAAATAAATATACGTGAAAGGAAATTACACAATATTGGCACATATATATATATTGAAAATATAGTGTTTTGATGACTTTTTTCATCGTTGTGTGTAATAGTGCAAGCTGTTTAAAAAGTTGACTGAAATATAATTTAATTTATGTGTTAACTTATAGTAGGACACATCTATATTTTATATTTATTTTAATAATTGAAGGTAGAACAGGACTATATAAAATTTGTACAAATATTTAACATAAAATTCATCAATAACTCCTTTTATTCTTTTACGTAAGAAACATTTTACATCATTTAATCACATAAATTAGATTCGGTATCATGCCAAATACGTGATTCATATTTATAAATTTAATAGATATGATGCCAATGCAACAAATAGTCCTAAATGCATGCACCCCAATATGAATTATCATTGCCCTGACAGTGTCAGTAGGGCGATATACAGGAATACTGACGCTTACAAATTAGATGAAAGACGGGACTCTGTCTCTCCCTCTCTGATCACATAACGGAATCAGTGTAATGACCCGCATGCTTTGCTCTAAAGCGAAATCCAGTTCGACCATTCTCTGCAGCAATTATTGATTACGCAATAGGAAGGGATCTTTCAACCAAATGACGATCCTTATTTAATTTAGATGTTATACGTTAAACATTTTTGTTATTTCCTAGATTTTGAACCATTTTATACATTTCAATAGTAGAGATTCCATAAGGTAAGGAGAAAGAAATCTGATGCAGAACTTAATCCAACTAATAAGAAAATACATTTTCAGTTATGTCTTGATGTAATAATTTCATTGCTCAAATTTATTAACATTTTTTTGAAAGGATAAATATTAATAATAATAATCCTTAAATATTTTATTTTTTCATAAATAAAATCATCTGAAAATTAGCTTATAAATCTATAGAAGAATAACTGATCTAATTAAGAATATTTTACATCAAATTAGGTAAAATAAAACAAGATTTCAAAAAAAGATTCTATATAATTAATATATTTATATATATTCTATTGATATAGTATATGTATTCCATAATATACTCGCACGACATAGATAATGCAACATCAATAAAGAATGAACAGAAAATTGTGCAAATTTCAGGTAATTGCCCATTTCCGAATAACGCAAATGATATAAAATGCACAGTTTTCCGGTGCACGTTCAGAAGAACTTGAGAAAAGGATTCAACAGAACGGGCAATGTCCATGCCTTCATTTCTCACACGGAAATAATTATGGAAATGTTTTTCTTGTCCTAGAGTATACGCGTAATAGAAAATAATACCGGGTTTCCGTCGACGAATGCAGGTTTTTTCAGCACACAGATTATTTTACGAGGGGAAAAAGGACAGGTTGATCCATATATCAAATCACGGCTAACATCCACCTACATGCATTCACGGAACATCGTTTGTGGCAGAAATTGTATGGAAAAAAGACATGTGGCAAGTTTGGCGGGTGCCAATGCGGTCAAAGCGAAGTCAGATCAACACAACTACGGTGATGATCCCATAAGGTACATATGCCGCCATCTTTTAAAACTTACAGATTCCCTTGCCATTCCAATAACAACCAGATCATTACCCGCCAATCAGAAGCTAGTGGAGTGTGATCTTGGTTTATTTCTGATGAGCGGCTATTGACTTACTACGCAGATGAATGTACTTTTAATTGTGCTGGGCTCGAGTGACATCTATGACATATAGGACACGGGACAAAGGATTATGCTCTCAAAGAAGTCATGCTTTCATTTGTCCAGTGAGATTCACTGGGTATAAGTCTAGGGACGAAGGCATGGCAAGTCCAATCTGGCCGCATCTGTAGAATGCCTGATCATGTCACCATGCTACATTATGGCTTAGAGAGCCTTTGCTTACGAAGTTAACTCTGGTTCAAATGCAAGATACTATGATGACCATGACGTAGATGATGTGCTGAGGGTGGTGAAACCCCTTTCCTTCGGGAAAAGTATGCACCCAATATATTTTACCATCAGCAAAACTCTCAAACAAAAGTGATCACATCAATCAATGTGCTCTAGAAAATAGTTAGATGCCACCCTGTCCACCATTCTCTTATTTTTAAAAAGCGACTGGTACATGATTGCACGTGCTAGCATTCTCCGTTAATGCCAGGTTCATAAAGCGAATTATAATAAATGGTTGGCAGGGAATTGAGAGTCCCACATCCCTCCTAATGCAATCCTTTTTTTTTATTAACTCTATTCTTAGTCGTGTGGTTTGGTCTATCACTATACGATGGGGTTCTGACACCTAATTAACTGGTATTGTTCTCGCGTTCTGCGACATTATTTTAAAGTAAATATTATTGATTACTCATCCATGTTTATTTACTGAGTTTCTTCGATTTCTAGCCACTGCTTTTAATGTGGAATATATATTTTCAATGTTGTCAAAATTCCATAAGAAATATATTTGATTATATATTTTGTATATTTTAATTTTATTGAAAAAATAAAACATTTTATCTATGTGGAAAATATCTTCGTTTATTTATCCTGGGATGGTTACTAAAAGATTCTGAAGAAGAGTCTATTATTATCGAAATATTTTTACGTATAACCTTATAAAGAATGTACATTAACCAGAAAGTATTTCAAATAATTAAGAAATAAATTCATGTTTCGTGCTGGAATTCACTTATTCTTTTTAATACATTTATTATCTTAAGAATTCATCAAATGTGTTTGTAAATGCTAGTTAATAAAGTTAATTTTGCTTACTCTTTTTCTTAGATAAGAAAAACTCATAAAATATTTTTGTTGAAGAATTTAACATATCAATGTTCCTTAAAAACGTTTATATATTAATAAAACACTTTGTGATACTCAATTTTAACTGATAGAAACACGATTACAATGTGCAAATCTGAATTCTTACTTAGCTCTAGAATAGTAAAATAACGAGGTTTTTTGTAATTATAAGTTTGAAAGAACTTTTTACAAAAAGTGAAATACAAATACATTATTAGAAATAAGTTGTTGATAAAAAATAAAGAAGGATATTTTAAAATTGAGTATTCTTATGTAATGGAAGTTTTTAAACATTTGTATTATTTTTCCTATTTGAAAATACTGCACAGGGAACTCGCGGTATATGCTATATTGGATCTAATTACTGTTTTAAAACATTTATTTGGTATTCTTGAACGAAAATTGTAGAATTTAATGATGAATATAGTCTTATAAGGAGAGTAATTTCACTTTTTAAATTTTTATTTAATTTTAAACCTTGTTTAATCTAAACATTGTTTAAAATTAAATGAAAAAAGAGAAAATGAAAAGAATCGTTTAATTAATGCAGCATGAAAAAGGAGGGTAATGATTGCATATGATTAATTTTATTCCTTGACAGAAAATGATATTTGTATTTACATAATCAATAAAACAAATTGCATGGCTTAAAACTAGAAAACTTATTTTGAAGTAGTACGATAAGTTTGTTCCTGGGAAATTCTTTTCAACATCAGAAAAAAATATTTTTCGAAACATTAAATAAAGTTTCTGTTACGAGATTACAAAGCCCCAAACCTGAAAGATCAAGAATATGTAAATATTACATCAGGTCCATTTTAAAACACATGCGTTGTTATTTATTGAAACAATTACCTGAGAACCAAAGGTAGTTATTTCGATTGCGTTATCCAATAAATATTTGAAGAGGCTACTGAATAAGGAGTTAACTAAATGCAAAGTGAGAAAAATTTATTTTATAAGTGCTGGTAAATTTGAAAGCTAAACTGCTATATTAATAAAACGTTCTAAAACTGTCATTCTTAATAAAAAAAAAATGCAATACATATATCATAGAAAAATATTCGAGATATATCAAAATTTTGCTGGAGATTAATTTAATGTTGAAGCCATGATTGCTAAAACATTATTGGAATGACTTGAAGAAATAACCGAAATAATACTTCAATCGATAACAAGCAGGAAGACTATTAACGATCAGAAGAACCTTTACTCATGATCAGTGTGCAGTGTATAATGAATTTTGGGGCTTGTAAACTCTACACATATCCAAGCTATGTTATAAGATGATTTGATATTTTTGAGCTTTTATTAGATGGTTATAAAGTATATTTTGAAGGTACGATGCTTCTTTCAATGCACTAAATTCCTCCCAGGAATAATCTGAAAAAAGAAGAATAAATAACGGATTTTTTTCCCATAGCGTTGTTAAAATTGAAATTTGTGTTGAGTTGAAGCGAGTGAACTATTTTTTCTGGTGGAATGATAACTGTGTTTCCCGCTTCCTTCCACGCAGTCCTTCTACGGGGACCACATCTCATCTATACGCTGTGTGTGGTGATCAGAGATTGTATTAGCTGTGTGCAGTATTCGTTATCGTATTATTCGTTTGCCCATAAATAAATTTGTGGTGTCCAGAAAGTTGTGAAGAGCTCATTTTTACAAATAGTTCAACAATTGGTAGCAGAGCATGGTTGAACTGTGTGAAATGACTTTGTAAATCTTAATTTTTTTCCCAATCATGGATAAAATAACAGTTTCCTATTTAAGAGGAATGAACTATTTTATATGGACATTTAAGATGAAGGCTGCATTAAGTTTAAAAAGATTGGATACACTGGTTACAAAAGAAAAATGTGAAGACTTTAGCCGTGAAGAGGAGTCAAAATGGGATAAAAAAATACTGACGCCGTAGTGTATATGAAGCTATTCTTAGCAAATGACCATGCGTTGCAGTTTGTGGCAGACGACAACGCGGAACTCCTGTGTTGGAAAAAATTAGAGGGACTTTTATCGGAAGCGCTGAGGACAGTAAAATTGACGTGGGCAAAAATTCAAAACCTCATCTAAAGAATGGCGAAAGTGTTGTGATTATATAGCTAGAGCAAGGGGATATTAACGAAGTGGCACTCGATCGAATTAGACGTCTCACCGAGGGAATTGGTATACCATACCGTTCGAGAATTAAACGGTAAATTGTCTAAGGTGCGGGAAATTTTAAAAACTCAACAGGAGAAATCTATGGAAGAAATCCTCAAAATTCTACAGAAAGAAGAAGCTTCCATCAACTTACCATCTAAAAATCGTATGGATGGAATAAATGCTGAAGCACTTTATTGTAAGAATGAAAATGAAAGACAAACGAGACTTTGCTATATTTGCATAAGACAAAACCATCTAGCAAAGGATTATTTTTACAGAAATCAAAACACAAGGCATACTAAACAGAACAAGCAAATGAATATGATGCAAAGAAATAATCCACATAGAAATCAAGGTACTTCTTCAAGCTCCGTCTTTACAGCCTCCCACCGCGAAGAAAAACTTAGTGACAACATTGGATCTTTGACAGTGGAGCATTCTGTCATATGGCCAAAGACGCTGTGAGGTTTCAGCAAATATGTACCGAAGTTATGCACATTTATTTAGCAGATAAAGATTCCAAAATTGTAACAGGAAACATTTCAGCTAAAACTGTGAGTACAAACATTGTAATTCTCTAAATTTAACAACTACTAACGATAGTTATTTTCCTAAATTAAGGTGTAATTTACTGTCTGTAACACGTTTAATGGATAAAGGCTGTAAGATTAAATTAGAAAATAATTGTGTATTGATATATGATAAAAATAATAAAATAATTTAAAGAATAACGGTAGATTAGAAATAAATTAGAACCTGTGTGTATTTCTGAGTGTTATTTTTCTGACCAATCTACTAATAGTTATGAAATTTGTCATAACAGGTTATTTCATTTAAAATGTAAATATATATGCCTAAGATGAAATATTACATTGATATTGATAATTAAAATAATTTTAGATGTGAAACTTGTGATATAAGTATGATAACTAGAAAAATTCATTGTAGTATTGAAATAAGTCTAAGCTCAAAAATTCTTGAGTTGCTCCATGCCGATCTATGTGGTCCAATTAATATAAGTTATATGGTGCTGCAAAATATTTTTTGGTAATAGTAGAAGATTTTTCTGGCATGTACTTTACTTATTTCCTGAAAAATTAATATGAAGTGCTTAATCTATTTTCTCAATTTAAAGCTAAATATTAAAATTTAACTGATAAATGGATTAAAAAGATGAGAACTGATACTGATCAGAATTTGTAAATGAACAAATATATACTTTTCTTGCTAATTCAGGAATATTTAATGAGAAAACAATTGAATACAACAGTGAAAGTAATGGTAAAGCAGAAACAGAAAATAACTAGCTCTTCTAGAAAAGAGCTAGATCTTTGTTATATGAAAGTAAGCTTCCTTTAAAATTTTGGGCTGAAGCTATTAATTACAGTACTCAGGTATCTAGTGTAACACCACGAAAAGGCAAATAAAAATTCCCTTTAGAAATTTTGACAGGTAATTAACCGAAATTAAATTATTTCAAAAAATTTGGCTGTGTGGCCTATTTTTATGTTCCGAAAATATTGAGAAATGAATTTGAAGTTCCAGGAAGACGTGGAATTATGTTAGTATATGCTAGATAAAGCAGTGGTTATTGAATTTCAGATATTAAAACTCAAAAAGTAATTCAGGAGAGATCAGTTAAATTCAATACATTTTTAAAGGGTAGTAGTTATATAGGTGAAATTGAAAATGAAACATGAGATATATATACACACATAAATTGAATCGTTTTTTGAAATCTCTCCGGAAATAAACAAAATTATTCAAAATATAGAAAATAGCGTATAGTCTAATTTTAAAATGAATAATGAGCATATAGCAATTGAGAATAACTCCTTTCCCCTTCAGACCACACCATTACACCAAACAGGCAGAATCCGACTCCCGGTACTTGAATTGAATGATATACATAAATAAACCCCTGTTAAACGATCAGAAAGGCTGAAATCTAAGCAGATGTCAGCTCATTTAATGGATAATGTACCTAACTCTTATTTTGAGGTAAGAAATAGTGCTAATTGGTGAAATTTTCGAAACGAGCCATGTGGAATGAATTGGATTCGTTAGATAAACATAACGTTTTGGAAATAGTACAAAACCCTGCGAAATCAAAATTAATAAAAACTAAATGGGTATATAGTTTAAAAGAGCATGATGTGGAAAAATATTAAATGCAAATCAAGGATGAAAGCATCTGGTTTTATTAAAATCAAAAATATAGATTATTCAGAGTCGTATTCACCAGTTGTAAATATTGAATCTTTTTGATTGTTAATTGCACTTGCCGCTATATTAAAATTTAATGTTAATTTCTTTGATGTAAAAGCTGCATACTTATAATAAAGTGAATTAGAGGAGACTGTGTATGTGTATTACCTCCACCAGGTTTGCAAATTGAAAAAGTGTATTTATGGTTTGCCACAATCAGGTAGAAACTGTTATATGAAAATAAAGTTTGAATTACACACACACACACACACACACACACACACACACACACACACACACACACACATATATATATATATATATATATATATACTAGCTGTTACCCGCCGCTTCGCTGGGTATTTCATGATGTTTTATAAATTTTTACTGCTTATATATATGTATAAATTATTGATATCTAAGTCCTAGCATTAAGAATTCGATTGAATTGCAAAATATACTTATACCTGTAACTGTCACCTGTTGATAAAAAAAAAAGGGCAGAACTCATCTAATTTGTATTTTCTAAAAATCTCTAAAATTGAAGCATAGAATGATGTTTGCTCTTTCGTAACTCAAAAACCAAATGGATTCCCACAAAACCAATTTTCGGTGGATCTCTACTCCGTAAATTGAACATGCAAGCCAAATTTCAAGTCTAAATCTAACAGAAAAAAGTAAAAGTTTTACTATCAATATCCCCGTAATCCCGTTGAGAGCCGTTTTCCAAAATTACCGCTCTTTGCGGATTTCAATTCAACAAAAGAAAAACGTAAACCAAATTTCATTATTATAGTCCTTGTAGCTCGAAAAAAGTAATTTTTTTGTCAATACGTCCCAGTAACCCCCTGCAACCCCCCAGAACTTGATTTGATTAAAATTTATTCTTAGTGGATCCCTATTCAACAAAAGAAACATGCTTAACAAATTTCAAGTATATGGGTCTAACAATTAAAATCAGGAATTTTTTTCTGTAACTCCTCTTGACCCCGCGCAAACATCTTTGGGGGTCAATTTTCATTTTACTCTTTGTTAGAGGAACTCCATTTCATGAAAGGAACATACCTACCAATTTTCAAGCAGGATGATCAAGTAGTTTAAAAATGGAAATATTTATCGATTACGCCACTTAATCTTCCGAAATTAAACTTAGTAGTTGATATTCGCGAAACCCATTTTGTAGCGGTTCTCTACTTTACGAAAGGAATATGCTTATCAAATTTCAAGACTGTACGTCGAACAGTTTAAAAATGGGGATAATTGTCTATAACGCCACTTGAGCCCCCGCAACGCCACTTCTGGGTCTGTTTTCACAAAACCCATTTTGTAGGGGAATTGCACTCTATGAAAGGAATCTGCTTAGCAAAATTTGAAGACTGTGCGTCCAATTATTAAAAAATGCAAAAAAATTATCAATAACGCCCTTGAACCCTCGCAACACCACCTAGGGGTCGATTTTCACAAAACAAATTTTGCAGTGTATTTCTATCCTATGAGAGGAATCTGCTAACCAAATTTCAAGACTATGAGTCTAATATTTTAAAAGAAGAAATAATTATTTATATCTGCCCTTAACCCCCTGCAACACCCCTTGGGGGTCAATTTTCTCCAAACCCGTTTTGTAGCGGATATTTACTCCATGAAAGAAACATTCCTACCAATTTTCAAGCAGGTAGGTCAAATAGTTTAAAAACGAAAATATTTATCTCTTACGCCATTTATTCCCCTGCAACGCCACTTAGAGATCTGTTTTCACAAAACCTTCTTATAGCTGATCTCTACTCTATAAAGACTGTGCGTCTAATAGTTTAAAAATGGAAATAATTATCTATAACGCCCCTTAAGTCCCCTCAACGCCACTTGGGGGCAATTTTCACGAAACCCATTTTTAGCGTATATCTACCCTATGAGAAGAATCTGCTTACTAAGTTTCAAGACTGTACGTCTAATAACTTAAAAATAAAAATTTATAACGCCCTTAAACCCCCCGCAACACCCCTTGGGGGTCTTGTGAGGATTTTTTGAAATGTTCGACACACGGAAAAAATTATTAATTATTAAGTATTTTGAGTGTTTTATTAAAGTTTGTTCAAAAAAGTTTTTGGCTTTTTATTTTTTAACTGATATTAAATTTTTAAAAATAATTTTTATTTAAACGCAACGATATTGATTCATTTCACAGTATGAAATTCAAAAAGAAAATAATACTATGTGATAAAAATATATTTAAAAATATTTCCTTATAATTTTTATGATATTTTTTTTCTTATATTCTACTGTTCTTCAATAAATCAATCTTTAAGAATAAAAAAAAACCATCGGTTGTGATGGGTTATATGAGGGAATTCCCCTTTTTCTACGCAGCGAGACTCAAAACTACCTCAACTTTTCCCATCTTCCAAACACAAAGCTAACGCAACGTGAATGACCTTGGCGAAATTCAGAAATAACGTCGAGAGAACCGAATGAGCATCCCTTACGGGAATCTGGCAACGTTTTTTCAGGATTCTTCACATTTCCGGCTATAAAAAAATTATGGCGTGATAAATTGAAATGAAAACCATCCTATCTCTCAAGTTGGATCGAACTGCACATGGTGTGCAAATTTTATTATAATCGGTTAAGTGGTTCAGGAGTCCATTGAGGACAAACATTGTGACGCGAGATTTATATATATAAAGATATATATATATGAAATAAACGTGGCCTTTGAAAGGTATTCTTTATATGATTACTATTAATTACGATCGATGTTTGCTTTGGCTGGAATTGACGAGGCATTCCGGTGATTAATTAAAACGATTTATTATACATCTTGAACACATAAAAGCAAGACAAGGACAACACATCACAAAGAAAACGAATGCACACTGAGCTGCAGCCGGCTACATGCTTCCACAGACAAAATACAGAAGCGAAAGAGCGCGCGGTCTCCAGGAGTCTCGGTATATATAAGCAGCTTAAATCACGTGATCTGTGTGGGTGGATGGATGTAGTTTAAAATACTCTCGTTAGGCGGCGGATTAACTTATTACTAAAACGTTGGTCCTAAAGGGGTGGACAAAGGTAATTACAAGTTATTAAGAATAATTAATGGGGATTATTACATATATATATAGTATCATAAGATGAAAAAAATACACAGTATATTAAAATGATAATACTAAATTATACCACTAACAAAGCTAGAAGATACAAACCAGATTTCAAGAAACATAACTGTAAAAATGATGGAAAAGCATATTGTATAAGAATTAAATAAACGTATGTATAGCAGGAAACAGAGTTAGAACTTTAAAATGTAAGAAACCAGATTAGTCAATGGACTAAAATGGAGACCTATTATGATTTGTAAAGCTCTTACTGATTTAGGACCAGCAAAATTAGGGTTAAATATATTTTACGGATCCAACCTTCCCCCGTTAAGCAGAAATTTTCGACATAATAGAAATACAAAACCATATTTAAAAGTTAGGCAAAAAACCAACCACGTGTAATTTGCAACCGACAGAAAATATAATAAAATTAATATAAAATATGAAAGGAAATGATTCTTAAGAAGAGGAAAATAAAAAATAATTTTCAAAAGGAAAAACAACGTAAAAACTTACATGAAAAAATGCAATCCACAAGAGAAAAATAAGACAAGTATATCGCCAGGCAACAACGCTAAATGACGTGTTTTGTTAAATCAGAAACAAAAATTAGTGGCGCCACCTAGATAGTTTTATTGTAATTTAACTAAGCAAACAAAAACATATTGAAAATAATAAAAATAGAAGGAGAAAACAAAGAAAAATATTTTAACATTAAAAAGGAAGAATTAGAGAGATAACTTAACTAACTAAAATAAGAAAAATAAATTTACTTAGGTAGTCGTAATCTAAGCAATTATTGCAGAACAGCTTATAATTTATTTGTTTAACATCATTATCTGTGACTAAATCGTTGTTTCTTTTTATAAAATTGAAGATAATATTTCTAAAAATAGATAGGTGTTGGTAACTACCCCAAAAAGGCATTTTAATAATGCTAAAATCAAAAAAGAGTCTTTTTTATCAAAAATTTTACTAATTAGTAGATTATTCTTAACATTTAATTGTAGGTCTAAAAAGTTTGCAGACTCATTATTATAATTGTTTTTTTATAATTGCAGATATTGTGGATAATATTTAAAACTAGGAACATAGTTTTCTATAGTACTAAAGATGGTTAAGTCATCTATGTATCTAAAAAAGTAACAAGAATCGAAACTAATGCTATTATATTCATAAAAGTGCAGATAAATATTGGCTAAACAGTTACTAGCAGGCCCTCCTTGTGGAAGAACTTTAATTTGTTGATAATAAGAGTTATTGTGAAAAATATAATTTTCATATAGTACTAGATGAATAATAGAAACATATTTATCATACTTAATTAGTTTATTCAAAGAAAAATTCTTATAGACTATTTTGTGAATTTTAACCATGTCCCCAATATCTATGGAATTAAATAAATCCTCAAAATCATAGGTGTGAAAAGAGATAATTTTTTTATCTTGCATATACTTAATGATATCTAAACTATTCTTAACTATAATCGAATTATCAATACTGTCTAATGTGGAATGAATAATATTTTGTAGCTTTCTACCCGGAAGTGTAATATTAGTTTTAAAGCCGTTAGTTATAGTTCTAAATTTAATAGGATTTTTTTTAAAGTTTGGAGTTAAGAAAATATGAGAGAATTTAATAACCGAAATGCGTAAATCTAGTTTTTTTTATAAAAAGCAGAAATTCGATTAAAAATTTCTGTCTCAAGTTGTATTTATTTAGTGGGTATTCTTGATCAAATTTATCTCAATTATTAAAAAAATATGAATGATATAACGTGGATTTTTTAAGAAATTATAATGTACCATGAATGAAATTGTATTTCTCTTTGAGACATTTGATGTCATGTTTATCAGAAGTTAAAATTTAGTACTTTCAAGTTTTCAGTTAAAAAGTCACTTAACGAAACGCCACTTATTGAGTTTCTTAAAGCACCTTATAAAATGATTGCCTTGATGTATAATGGGTGATATATTCCCCTAAATTAATTGTGTTTATGAAACTTTGATGTATCAATGTACACAGGCTGCAAAGAAAGAAACTCTGTATCAAACATTGTTCTTATATTTGCATATATTTTCAAACCTTCTTGCTGAACTAACAATCGTCTTACCAACAATCTCATCATGTGCTGCAGTTGAGGAATTTATACAATGTGGATTTGAAATCTTGCCACATACCTCTATTCTCTCGATTTTGTCTCATGCTACTTATTTTTCTCAGATTACAAGACAATATAGGATCAGAGATTCAAAAACAAATATTACGTCTTGAAAGAGGTTGAACCATGATTTTTTTTTGACAATCTGCTTCAATGGTGGCTTTCCAAAAGTTAGGGAATTCTAGAAGAAATGTGTAACTTTGAAAAGTAACTAAGTAAGGAGCCTTAAAAATAAGAACTAAATAATAACTAAACTAACTCTAATTAATTTACATAACTTTAATAAATTAAACTTAATTATTAAATAATAAATTAAATAACTCTAAATAAAAATTAAAACTTTTCAATACCTTTCGAGTACGTAAATTTTCTAAAATCAGAATGGATAGAAAATGCTACACAAATTATTTATTAGAGAAAATTATTCTTAAGAGCTGAAGAAGTTGTAAAATTAGCTCTTATACTTTTGCTGTCATATAGTTTAATTTAATTATGACTTTAATTCTCAGAGGGTAACAAAAAAGAATTTTCGAAAATTCAATTGGGAAATAATTTAGAAAAAAATAAGGAAGGCATAACGAAAAGGTAGTGTTAATAAATTGCTATATTTTGCATATTGTTCTCTTTTCTTCTAATCGCACAAGCTAATTTGAAATTCAGATATGTTATGTGTCTGCATTTGGATTTTAATATTAATTAAATTTTAATAACTTCTTACGTCACATTTATTCTAACTGTATTTGTTTCTATTTCTCTTTTCTAGTAGAGAGATAAACCTATTTTTATAACACATTTAGTTTGTGTTAAATTTTTCAAATAGCTTTTTAAATCAAAAAGCTGTTAAGTTCTTAGTTAAACTATTTTTTATAGTTAAGTTCAAATTATGAATAGAACATTAAACTTAATAGGATGTTATTATGTTTCTTCTTAAAGTATATATATCTATGTAGGTATGCTAGAATTTTGATATTTTATCTAGTTTAATAATGTACATTGAATAAAGTAGCTTTAAGATTATACTGTTTTATAATATGGATCTTACAATATCTTCCTCTCAGCAGCAAAACTCTTTAAAAATATATCTGCACAAAACAGACAATTATATGGCATTTCTAATGTTCGACAGAAACAAAACATATTTCTTTTAGTTAATTTTGCCTCTTATACTTTTATATACTTTTATACAAAACGATATTATTTTCTCAAATGAATCAGTTTAGTTTATTATAAAGCGTTTCAAATTTTATTAACACTATAGAAACTACACATTATTTATTTAATTTTTCAGCTGTTGGTTTTCTTTCGCTTTATCTTTTCTTTACTTTTCCATGTTTGTTCTAATGCCCAATGAAATAACTGATAGATCACATTAATTTTGAATAACTCATTAATTTTTAGTTGATCCTTTTTTCCCTCAGAATTTCTAAATGAAACTTTTCAGGTTCACGTAAATGTTATTCTTCTTCGTTTTTTTTTTCAAAAAATAGAGTGAATAAAATTCCCTCTGTTTTAAAAAAGATATATAACCCAATTGAGAATTCTCTACTCTGGAAATGGCTTTCATTCTTTATTCTGAATTCTGAATTCGCTACCGAGCATTGCACATTTTGGTAATGCTCGTAAAATCAGTTTTTATGTGTCTGAAAAGCAGTATTGCATCTACTAGCCTTTGCAGTTTTTATCCTTGTAATTTTTTTACTATCGTTATTTGTTTAATGTATGAGAGAATATATATTTATTTATATGTATACTGAGTTATTTAAGTCGGAAAGTTCATTTACGGAAAAAGTCTTGTAAAAAAACTCTGTTAAAACTTTCATGAAATAAAAGTATTCTGTTAAATTTAATACTTTCGATGCTAAAAGACTTTTAAATTATGGTTTAAGTTCAAAACTAATCATTTTATAAAGAAATTTCTTCTAAATTTTAGAAATACTTCGAACTCAATTTTTTATTTTCACTTCTTTCTTTTGCAATCAATATTTCAAACAAATTTGTGTAAATATATTCCACTGTATACTTTATTAAAAATGACAACAATTCTGTGTAGCATGCGTCAAATCTATCCCCATAAATGTTTTAGAAAATGAGAATTACATTGTAATAATGAACAGACTTGTTTACAATGTTGCACTGTTTGTTGATATTGAATTCGTCTATTATGTACAAAATATTTTTGCGGGTTAAAAGAACTTCCTTAATCGTAGTTGACGGCATGTTTCTCAAATTATTATACAGCAAATAAGTTGTTTCAATAAGAAATTTTTTTGAGCCTTAAGATTTGATAAAATATAAATATATAAATGTATGCCTCTTACAATCAAGGTAGGTTAAAGAAAGAAATATGGAAAATCAAGTTTGGATCGAACTCTTATTAAGAAACAATTTTGAACCAAAATATCACACCACGTCATTTATAATAAAATCAAATGACATTCAATAAACTGCAACAAATAAAATGTCCTTCTATATACATATATAATTCATTATATACTTAAAAATTCTTGTTAATTCATATAAGTTCATGACTCGAGTAAAGAGTTATAATAATTAAAAATTTAAAAAAGACAATAAATACATAAAACTTGTTAGAGAAATAATAATTGTATGCTTCAAGGCCATAAGACTTTTAACTGCTGTTAAAATATATGATGTTAATTTGATGAAAATTAAAAAATCTTCATAAATAGATTCAATAAATAATATTTCTCAGAAAAACTTGATTTCATTGAGATTTTACAAATTCCTAGTTTTTATAGAAATTGAACCTTAACAAAAATAATAACTTACTTAAAAAATTTAAATAATATAAAAAATTTCACATTAATTTCTAATGCAAAAATTACAGCAAAAATTGAAAATTTTAACGATAGGGATAGCGAGGTTTTAACATTTTATGAAACAATTCTTCCTCGACACCATTAAATTTAACATTTTTTGTTTCTAAAAAAATTATATTTTTTTTCTGTTAAATGATATATGATGCTTGCATTACAAAACCTTTTGATGGTCACAAATCTCATATAAAATCTTTTATGGGCTATAATTCAGAAAAGTAGTCTAAATACAAAGTAAACCAAATACATTACATCGAAACCAAAATATTCCCTTTTTTTAGCTTTTGTGATACTTTAAATCTGAAATGGCTCAACAGGCTTTTCATTTTAAGCTGCCTTACATCTGACCCTACTTTGACACACGGAGCACGTTTCGTAAAAATAACCGATCAATTTCCTAGGGTATGTTCACAGCAGCAAATCCACGTTAGGAGAATTTTAAATTTGAAGGTGTCACTCAAAACTGTCCTATGGGATAGGCTGAATTGCTTTCACTGATGTCATGTTCAAGTTAATCTACAGAAAGAACACATAATCTTCTCTTTTAGAACTTATGGTTTGAAACTCTACGTCTGCAATATGTATGTACGTCAATATATTAATATAGAGTGTGAAAGTTAGAAAAAAGAAAAAGACAAGAGTTTGGACTAATTCAATTTTAACCATGCAAAATATTTTAGATGCAATAATTCAATTTTCATTCCCATTACAGTTCGGATAAATATCCTTATATTTTAACTTTTACTTCCTTAGAATTACTAGCACTATTAATTTAAATGAAAATATATGAGTTAAAGAAAAAAAATAATGGAATTCGGATTGATTTTCATATTTTCTTATACTCTCTTTTACTCTTGTTATTCGAAATTAGGATTCTAACAAAAAAAATTGTTAAAAATAAAACCATTTATCTCTTTAAAGTAAAAAAGAAATCATAGACAATGCATTGTCAAATAAATAGATGATTTAAATCATAATTTAAACACAAAAGGTGTATTATAAATAATACACTTTTAATAATATTTTTATGACAGTATATGTTTATTATTGTAAATTTATATATAAATTATATACTTATTATTAATTACGTACTTATACATAAATTTTTCAGTATGATGTATAAAAAAATAAATAATTGCATCCATACTTTATTCACATTTTTTAAAAACATTTCATTTCTTATCTTTGTTTCTATGCTTTAGTAAATCTTGTATATCAACATAAATTTCACAAATTATACAATTCTTCCAGTTTATTAAAAAAAGAAGATTAATAAGGAATTCTGTAGTTCAAGATCTTATTTTTGTAATAAAAGATTTTTTTTAAAAGTTTCTTTATTGGTCTTAAATTTTAACAATACAAGTTTGGATGGGAAATAAAACAAACATTGGTAATGAATATCGTAGCAAGTGAAAGTGGAAATGTTGATGATAATAATAAAAGCATAAGTATATTAGTATAAAAAAATTCATTGCAACCCAATGGAATTGTAACTAATATTATTCAAACTAATTATCAGAAAAAATTGTAAATGTTACTCGCAAAAAAAATTATATTGTTTTTGATGTAACAAAAACAACTTTAAAAATATTGATAGCGAAAAATATCCTTTAAAAGATTAATTACATTTTTAAATCTATGTTAAAAACTGTTTCAAAAATACCTCTAAGAAAAAACAATTTATTTCAATTTAATAGTAAATGAATTTGTATATATAATTGCAATCATATAAATTAACTATTTTTGAAGTTTCTCGAAACCTTTTACATATTTGGGAAAATAATGATGGCAATTGATGGCCCTTGATGGCAATTATAATGCTTTCTAAAGGTATAACAACATCTTTCGTTCAACCTTACAAAACTATTTTTTCATTGGAACGCATTTTAAAATCATTAAAATGGGAAAAAAATTTCCCTCCAAAACTATTATTTTTTATTTGAGAACCTATTAATAAAAATTCCATTCAATATTTTTTATTATTTAAGATGAAAGGAAATTAATCAACATTAGTTTTCAAACAAATTAATAATTCTTTCCATCTTCAATTTGTCAAGTTGTTTATATAAAAAATACAAATTGATAAAATAATATTCAGAATAATATATAATAGATATATTTTATTGGATAACATTTTTATCTTTGTTGTGAAAGATTGATTTTACACACTATGCATTTTGAAAAAAAACGAAACAGAATCATGAAAATAAGTATTGATGCTAATATAATGTCATATTTGATGAAAAATGGTTGTTATATTCCTTAGAGGTGTACATTTTTCCAGCCTTTCTTATATTATGAAATAAATATTAAGTAAATGAACATAAATAAAAAATATATGTATAAGTAAAAAAAACCATAAAAATATAACTCTTTGATTTCTTACACATTATTCTTTATTTCTGAATATTTATGTAAGTTTAATTATCATGTGTTTATTAAAATAACTAAGTAAACTTCACTCGTTAAAAAATGTATGTTTTTTACTTCTATTTTATTTCTTTTAAGTATCAAGAAACTCGGCGTTTTCTGATCAAATTTAAGTTTACGGAAAAGATGCTTGTTTCAAATATTAATACATGAAATATTTAACATTACTATTTATGTTCTCTTGCCATTTATTGGGTATATGCTGAAGGTTTTCGAAAATTGGTGGTTTCGAAATTGAACAATCCTCGGCGATTTTCGCATATATTCAACTTTAATGAGACTCTTGTCTTTCAAATATAATAAACAATACACCGCACTCTGGACTACCCAAGGAGATGATGAGTTCCTTGTTGTGTTTTACGGTATATGGATGAGCATTGCCATGCAACAATATAGTAGTTTCTTTCTTTTTCCCTGTAAATGGTCGTTATTCCTCCAAAACATCACAATTTGACCAATTTTTTCCGGTAACTTCCAGCTGTGACAGTTTGGCCCGTTTCCAGAACCTCGTAGTAAATAATTCCTTTCTAAGTTATAAACTTCCTTGGTATGAACGTTGTTTTTTGCAACTGGTGTTGTTGGCTAGTTTGGATCATCCCATATTTTATGGCGTTTAGAATTGTATACAAAAATTATTTTTCTTCATCCCCGTAATGGTTTTGTGCAAAAAATATTCTTTTTCACCGAGAAAGCCAATTCATGCGGATGTAAGCAATTTGGTCTTTGCTTTTCCTCGTCTATTTATGAGAAACTATTTTCTTCCCTTCTGTATCTTGCCTATTGTATGCTATTGAAATGATGTTTCTTGGTGAGTTTTTAACTTCTCAGCAAGCACTTCTTGACTTTAAAATTATGGATTTTCATCCAGTAACACTTAAAATTTCTCGTCATCAAATTTCTTTACTGTATTTGGATGTTGATCGTTCTTAAGACTCAAATTTCACTTCTGGAAATCTTGCAAAATATAATAACTGTAGAAAGACTCATGGAATGCTCATCCAAAGTCTAATCAATCAATTTCATAGCCTTAGCAGCATTTTTTTTTAATTTGAAAACAATAGAATGGGATGTTGTAAATATTGTTTATCAACATCTATCTGTTATAAAATATACAAGGAATATATAAGATATACAAAGAGTGTCAGCTTATAAATGAATGAAATTTATGTTAAAAAAACATTACTGACTCTAGCTGTATAAATCAAAAATAGCAAGTGAATTTAAAGATTTAAAGTATGTTTTGTAATGCAATCAATTTGAGAGTCGAGTTTTTGTTTTCCCCTTGCTAAATGCAGTAAACTTAAATGATGTATTATTAATTCTATTTCTAGGATAGTTACTTTGAAATGTATGAATTTCATAATTTCCTACGAACAAAATTCTTATTTAATTATGTTTGCTAAATGCCAAAAAATAAAATTATTCATTGATTTTTGGGCATTATTTTATGGCGTAAAAGCAACGACATCAGCATACGAGTAATAAGATGATAGTAATTGATGAGAAGGGAAATATTGTATTTTTTTTTCATATTGTCAAATAATTCTACATACATTAACTCACTTTTTTCTACAACTAAATCTGTGCTTACAGCTTGTAAAAATATTCTTAAAATAAGTAATATAAAAAAATTAAAGCCGATTCCTACTTGAGTCAGCAAAGAAAACTTTTTTTTATATAAACTAATTATTATACAGAAATACGTATATAAAATAGACATTGTAATTATATTTCAATTTGTTTTAAGTAACTATACTGTCGTCATCCATTACCATTTGGAACAAATTTAATATTTTTCTTCCCTATAGAGCAAAAATTAATTAATTTAATTTAATTATTGAATTATATTATCGTTTGTCACTCAAACCTACCGTGTATACAAATGTGATTAGAGAGTATAGAGATGATATTAAAATGTGAGAAAAAAATGAATGAATGGATCTGAATATAAATTTCTGAGCAGATTATATGTATGTGTTCCTGTAAACAATTGAAGAACTTCATCTCCATCAACATGCATTAAAATTTATTTGTAAATTAAATATATTTTATAATGCTCTAACTCATTGTAAGTGATACTTCTATTTATGAGTAGGAGAGCTAACACATTCGTCCAGGATCATAAGTATCCCAGACAGATTTATGGTTCCTTAAGACGTAACTTACAGGCTAATTTCTATTACATCTTGATTAAAATGTGGATATGCTACTTAAAATATGTTGAATTTCTAACAGGCAATAGTAGTATCTGCGAGAGAAACTGTAGGTGTATCAAAATTTTTCAAGATAGCCTAAATGCTTTTGGAAATTCTCATGGAATCAAACAAGTAGTTATTCTAAATAAATTTCATTATATTTATATATATATATATATCACCTTATACATTCGTTATGAAATTCTACAACTCCATATTACTTTAAATGTATATATTAATTCGAATTATAACAAATGCAAAATTTCTTTAACAATGCATAAAACTCAACACTTTACTACAGGTACATATTTTCAAAAAATTATAAATTTCTATTCAATTGAAACTATTTAGAAAAACATAGTCTTCTAAAAATGTAGGAAGGCTAATAAAATGCTCCATTTTATGAATGTGAGAAGCATTTTCTATAATTAATAAAAATTTTGTGTAATAAAAGTGAAGGGACATTGTTATCATTTTTCTTGATGGTGGGTAAAAATAAATACTTTTGTTGAGATGTCCAGATAATCCTTTCTAGGCTAAGTTACCAATCATGGCAGAACAGACAGAACCTTTTTAAAACTTCTTATTTTCTTCAATCCTATACTTTTTCAATACATTCGGGTTTTTTTAAATTGTCTTTCTTTTATGTTTTGTTTTTGTGTTGTATGTCTGAGTCTAGATAATAATTAATTTTACAAGATTTTACGTGCTGTAAATTCAAATTCAATAATATTTTTCTCTTTTCGTCTCTTTTATTTAATCTTGAAACTTGAAAAGAATAATGTTCCAATTTATAGGGTATTTTGAAATATAATGATATTTGAAATACATAATTTTGTGAGTTTATTTAAAAAAATTGAAGAAGTATTTTAATTATGAAATATCAATCAAAGAAAAAAATCCCCTCCCCTAGGAATTTCAACAGCTACTTTTTTATCAGCTTAAGTAAAATTTAGTCTATTGAATGTTTTCATTTATTTTAATACAATATTGAACTTTTTATGCCAAATTACATCGTTATTAACGAAAAAAAAAGAATTTAAAGTTAGATCTTAGTTAAGAAAATAGTTATTGGGGGGAAAAAATTTACGTAGCAATTTTTTCCATATTAATTCTGATTAATTATACTTTTCATTGAGAAATCAGTGATAAAATTCACGAGGCAAGCTTAAGGTACAATATTTTATGCATAAGTTTTAAAGCAAATTTAAGTAAAATGTATATATTTGTAGATAAGTTTAGACAATAACTATTTCTTCTCTCTCTCTCTCTCTCTCTCTGTGTTCATTCACATTTTTCTTTTAAAAATATTTATATTAATTCGTCGTTTTTTTAAATTATTTAACATACACATATTTTAAAGTAAATAAGGCTGCCCATCCGGTATAACGGTTAGTGAAGCTGCCTGCGATGCCGTAGGGCCTGGTTTTGAGTCCCGGAGAAGGCATGGATATTTGTAAATGTATAGTGCCTTCGCCGTATGGGGTACTCTAAAGAGCTGTCGAGCCGCAAGTCCTCTTGTGAGCTTGGTGGTAGGAGAAGAGAGGTGGGTGGTTCCTGACCATCCAAAGGGTTTTCTCACTCAAAATTGGGGTGAAACTGAGCAAAAACGTGATGTCACCTGCATGGTGCTCAAAACTAAGACTAACGACAGGCGTAAAATACTGGCCCTTCACCGCGATGAATTTCGTGGACCTCGATCTGATGTTAATTTCACGCACGACCGGGGGCATAATTAACAACAACAAACAATAAAATAAATACTTTCTAAAAGGAATGATTCAAATATTTTTGTACCATTCTTATTCGTGTCAAACTATTTTTTTTTCGAAAAAATTGAACTATAAATAAATTAGCCATTTATTTTTCAAATTTGAATGTATATGATCGTTTCACTTTGAAATGAAATTATTTCCGTCTCTCTGTATATCAAATATCTAGTGCATTTCATCCGAGTAATCTATTTTAACGTCATGTATTGTTCTTTAATCAAAATTGAAACGGAAAAGAACACGGAAATAATGAATTTTTCAGTGAATTCTACTATTTCCATTTCGACCTTGTAAGCTTCATTTCCATTTTCAATTCTCAGACTTGAAATTGTTCTTTTATCAAAAATCAGATTTTCAAACGAAAGAAACTCAGTATCTTACATAGGTGCGAATTGAAAACGAAAGTTTCATGGAACTTAAAACAAGTTTCTTGTATTGTAATTTTTTACTCAGTATTTTATTTTAGCAAGAAAACGTATTGCGTGAAGCACGAAATACGATAATGGAAATAAGTAACGAGTTATGCTTTCATTGAATCAAATTTAGTTTTAATACGTCATTTTCAAAATATATTCTCCATGATATTTTATGTGCTGAACATAATAAATATTTTAAGTAAATTGTGAAGCATATCGTTTATCTTCCAAACCCCCAAAAAAGGTAAAATTAAAATTGGGCTGAAAAAATACTTTTAGTAAATAAGTTCCTCAGAAATTGAAGTAAATTTAAATAACTTATAATTACACTCAAGTGTTAGTAATATAGCATTCTTAGATAAATAAAATAAACAGATAAATCTCCAAAAAATTCTAAAACGCAATTGGGTAATAACATTTCCAATGTCTATGAAAACTCTTGAAATTTAGCGTTAGAATTTATATAACTAATATGTTATTTTAACTAGCGTGCAAATTTGCAAAATATATTCGTCCTGTTAAAATATAACAGATTTGTTCAAAACTAACATATTACGTTAATTCTTTTAAGAATGTGTGTGCAAAAGAGAATTAATATCTGTTAAGTATTATTCGCCTTTGATGGGTTTCTTTTAATTGTAAAATGCATCAGAAATTATTTTCTGGATAAATATTATGTGTGTATAGAATTGATTTAAGGGTTGCTTGGCTACAGCGGACGTAATTAGAGCGGGAATATAATATTTCGTGGTCTGAGTGGACACTTTGAAATTCATCGTGGTTAGAGCGGATACATTTTCTCCCCATCTTAGAACAGATCCGATTACCGAATTACAAGGATAAATACATTTTTGCCAATCAAATTTATATATTTATATTAAATTGTTAAGATATTATAGTGCGAATATATTTTAAACATAGCGAAATATAATAAAAATAAAAACTTTCAGATAAATATTTAAAAATTAATAGTAAGTAACAATATAATGAAGGGTATGAACGAATTTTTAAGGAATTTTGTGAAAAACTGTATTTTGGAGTCAAATAAATATTAGAACAGATGCAATTGCTCTAAAATTAATTAGTTTCCTTAATGTAAGTAAAAATAAGCACTAGAAGTAAAATATGCAAGATGCAAGTAAATAAAAGAAAAATAAATACTATATAACTAACCTTTATTATAAAGGCATAAATATCATTAAACATTGGATTTAGTCCAACCTAGTTACAAAACTTAAAGATTTTAGACATTTTTCTAAATTTTGTTTTATGTTTCGAATATTTTCTTTTAGGATGTTTTCAATTCATTCATCCAATTTTACATACCCTTCATTATGCTGTTACTTACTATAAATTTTTAAACATTTCTCGAAAGTTTTTATTTTTTTATTACATTTCGCTATGTTTAAAATATATTCGCACTACAATATCTTAACAATTTAATATAAATAATTAAATTTGGTTGGCAAAAATGTGTTTATCTTTGTAATTCGATAATCGAATATGTTCAAGATGCGGGAAGTGTTAGCTCCAACCACGATGAGTTTCAAAGTGTCCGTTCAGACCACGGAATGTTATGTGTCCGCTCTAACCACGTCCGCTGTAGCCACGCCACCGATTTAAAGAGAGAGCATTTTCTGTACGGTTTGATTTTCGCTTAGAAAAGCAATAAGAAAAAGTAAAAAAAGTTCATAAAAAATATGAAATGAAAGTACAGTCTAAAGTCACATAAATATCAAAATTTCTTTTTTGAAGGATATACATTTTTTATCAAATTAATCTTTTATAATCCTTTTATGGCAAAATGACTGGTTTCAAAATTATGTGTCCTATTGTTGAGGATAATACTGTAAGGGGCAACTGTTTTATTACCACTATTATTCAGTTTTTTTATCAATATTGAGAAATATTAAGGATTTAAGGTAACAATGTGAAATTAGAAATGCTTGAATAACTCTGAGATCGATGTAATTTTAATGTGAAATGTACACTGTAATCACACCAGTTCAAGCACTTTTTTTAAAAAAACATCCTTAATGTATTTCGCATAAATGATGGTGATTCACATATACGTATGAACATTTCACCACTCATAATATGAAACCCATTGCAGAACAAATGAAATACTCTGCTGATATTCATTGAACTAAATAGCAATAACTCAAAAAATATCATTTCCCATTACTTTTGACGTGCTAAATGTGAAAATTTTTAAAATACCATACTTTTTTTCAGCTAATTTAAAGTTATCTAACCAAGATTTGCTTTTCATTCATTCTTTTAATGTTTTCACCGATTACTGAAAAACAAATCAATGACTATTATTTTTCAGTTTACACAGGTAATGTATATTGTAGCATGGATCTTCTTACAAATAGAAGAAAAGCTTACGTAATAAACAGAAAGGTTTTTTCGGCGTTAATCGTACTTTTTTCTGGAAAAATATCCAGCAGTTATAAGTTTCGGTTACAAAAAAACCTTCAATAATTCACGCAAAATCTACAACAGCGTAAATTCTTACTGCGATACAAATCCGTTGTCTTAATACCACTTTCCATCACTATAGTCTCCGGTGGCTTTAAGGTAGCGTGACCACTTCGTAAACCTAAGGTTGAGGGTTCCATCCCGGTTGGAGTCGATAGATTTTCTGGATGCAAAGGTACCCATGTGATATTATTATGTGGCATGTAAGAGATTCCTTGAGTATCAATTTTACTCCTGTTCTCTTGGCAAAATTAAAGCACAGCAATATTTAGATTCCGACGAAAGCTAGAAATAAAATTCTAGCGTCCAAAGTAGGTAACTAGATGGCGCCACCATGAAATGACTCTCCCAATTAGGAACTTGCCGCGTCAGCATAGGTTAAGTTGCTAAAATGCAATCCCATTGAAAAAAAAATCTTACAACATTTGAGTTGTTGTGTGTCAAATCAATCTACCAATATAATTCTGGATGCAGCATGATTGGAAATATTAGAAACAGATTGATTCCTGTTGCAATGCATGCAGATTTACGAAATAGGCATAAAAAATGCAGATTTCATTTTTATTACATATTAATTATGCACCATAAAGATATTTATTAACATAAAAATAAACAACATGAAATGTAACTATTCCTTTAATAAAAATTAAATTGGAATATATTACGAATGTATGTGTTAAATATATTAATTAAAATAAGAAATAAGCAATATAAATAAAATATTTTTCAAATGTAGTTAACTAAAAAAATTAAAATTTTAATGCGAATCTTGCTCCTGAATCTCTCTTTTTAACATGGTAATGTTAAAGGTATGTATACTGTGTGACTCTTTTTTTTTTTTTTTTTTTGTAGATTTATGCTTAACACTTCGTTAACTCAATCACAGTATCGTGCAATTACTAAAAAGAACACCACATCATTCACATCTGGACTTTCATCTCGAACAAAAGTTTCTTGTAATCGAAAGTCCGGTTTCTTCTTACATTGTCTATTATTTGAATTATTCGTCTTTTGTTAATCTTCACAGAAATCAGTATTTCTTGAATTCGGGGTATTTGTCGATTTGGTAAGAAAATGAACAACATTTCAACACTTTTTTAAAAATGCGACTTTACATATTTCCAAATTAGGAAAAGTTTGCTTTGAATTACAATACAATGTTTAATAACGACATTACATTCGGTTGCTTTGGGTTTAATTCCAATTGTTTGACTAAAATAGTAACTTATTTCTTACATCCAGTAACGGTTTATTTAAACACCACATTTCTCATCAGAATTCTTAAATGTGTTCTAATGTTTAGTTGAAGAATGTACACTTTATGTGCGCCATACGACGCTATCTTAATGCAATACACATACGACATGATCTTTTTGTTGTGTGAATTCATATTCACTCTTCCATTAGTCTTCAGAACCACGAACATTACGTTTTCTTTTTTGGCGCCCATTTTGTTAAATATTTAGATAGAATTCTCTCAATAATTGAACAAATAAAACACAAGTTTTCACAATAAAAGTAAGAATGTTTCTCGTAAAATTAAAAGTAACCTACGGGCCATGATGTGCATCTACTTAAATTTTACTTTTGACTGAAATTATACTAGATAATTATGATGATATAAACGAAAAGAGAGAAAACGCGTGAGGCTCAGATAGGACAGACAGGGAGTGCAATTTAACTTTATCTGATAACTTTGCTGAGTGCCACCAAGAATTGTAAAGCATGCAAAATCTGGCTTGCTCCCCATATGTTGCCAACGCCTGTTCTAGCACGCCTACCTTTGACACTTTTAAAAAAGCCAACTGTTTTGTCAGAAATTTAGCGACAGCGATATTTGGCGATAAAATTTGTTACTAAGATCACCCTTATCCATTTGTTGTTTTGTAATCTCCTTTAGCCCAGGAATATCTTTCCCAATACAGTTTAGGCAGAGAAGAAAACACAGTTTGAAGTTTCCGTAAGAGTATTATTACATCGAAAGAATATAAAATTCCAAACATATTTCTTTGATTACTTGACTCATTAACGTCGAGTTTTTTATAAAACATTAATAAGTCTCGTATTTCTAACCCATGGATGAATATTAAGTCAATAGTATCGTGTAAAGAATACAACATCATTCTGGCAGTTTACTCTCTTCATTCAAGACAAAGAATTTCTGGTAGAAACACATTTACTGAGTAATAAACTTTTGAATCGAATTTTTTTCATCAAAATATATAACAACTTTCTTTTT
>BMAO01032983.1:0-21107 GCA_019973975.1 Trichonephila clavata
CGGCCCTTTAACTACGGTCGTTTGCTGCTACCGGATTGGCTAGGGCTAGCCCCTTGAGAACCCGGAAACTGCAACTTGGGGGAACTGTTTTCACAAAACCCATTTTTGGAAATATACTGTATGAAAGGAATCGGCTTACCAAATTTGAAGACTGCGAGGTTAATAAATTAAAAATGCAAAGCAATTATCTAGAACGCCCCTTGAACCCTATCACCGCCACCTGGGGTCAATTTTCAGAAAACACATTATATAGCGGATCTTTACTCCATGAAAGGATTCTGCTTATCATATTTCAATAATGTACTTCCAGTAGTTTAAAAATGAAAACAATTATTTATAACGCCCCTTAATCCCCGTAACGCCCCTTGCTGTTCGAATTTCGCTAAGTCCGTTCAAAGCGGATCACTACCCCATGAAAAGAACATGCCTACCAATTACCAAATTTCATATCTGTAGGTTGAATAGTTCCGGACATATCGTGATTAGTCGCTTTTCTGCTATATATATATATATATATATATATATATATATATATATATACACAGAGGCGGATTAAGGTAGTTGGAGGCCCTTGGCGGTAAAAGGTTTGAGGCCCATGGGCTCAAGAGTCGAAAAACTAAAATAGTGAAAAGAGCCACTTACTTTAAATTCTCAAAATAAAATGTATTGTTAATAAAAAAACTCAATGTTTAAAGAAAAGTCTTAACTGTATATAAAAAAAAAACCTTACTAAAGAGCTTACAGTTTCGCTATACAAATTGATTTCTCTTTGACAAATTCATCAATTATTTTCCATATCTATTTTGTCCAATACATTTTGTTCTATATATAATATGGCCATGTTGTTTTGGCCATGTTTTCTCCCATAGTATTTCTTAAATTATTTTAACACTCTTTAAAACTGAAAAAGATCTTTTCCCTGGTGCATTCGATATCGGTATTGCTAAAAATATTTTCAAAAGTTTTTCTACATTAGGATTTCTCTTGCAACTCGATAAATTTCTAGTGATGGTTTTCATTATACCTTTGTTTTCTTTTCTTTTCTTGATCTAAAATTCATATAGTCAAAATTAAATGATTCTATATCGTGTTTGCAGATTTCCTTTAATTTTTGTCTAGCTTTCTTGTTAATACACTGGGCTTTTACCAACAGTTATGGTCGGGAGTGTGCAATTGTCTTTGATTGATGGAGCACTCTCAAGGTTAATTCACACACCCTGACTGCAAACTTGTACGCCGGTCTGGCGATACAAACTGTTGCACTGTGATTTATAAACATCATACAAGGGGTGATTTCCAACAGGATATCGTACTCAATCATCCCTGTTGTAATCCAACAGGCTCTATAGAGTGACGACGTGTTGAGTTGGCCTGCTAGATCACCAGATCTTTTTCAATCGAGCAGGAATGGGACATCATTGAACGCAATGTCAGCTTCATCCACAACCAAAATTAAAAAACCTTATAATGACCGACCAAGAACAACAAGCATGCAATTCCATCCCACATACTGATATCCGGTACCAGTACGACACGAGGCATGCACGTTTGCATGCTTGCATTTAAAATTGTGGCGGTTATACCAGTTTTTAATGTATCATTATTTCACATTTGAAATGGCTCTACTCTCGCTTGCATAACCTGTGATCTTGAAACTTTAATTAATTTAATATGCTACCTATACACTTGTATAGGTAGCCTATTACCGATTTGAATTGCCGAAGTTTTATTAGTCGACAATATTTTTTACTTGGTCTTAGGATTTTTTTCCGATCATTTTAAAATGTACCCGATAGTAGTCAAGCACGCCTGTAAACTGAAAACGTACTTGTTTGATTTAAATAGCATTCATTTGCTTGAAATAAAATTTGGGCAAAAAAAAATGCATGTGAAAAGTTTGTACAGATTGCAACAATACAGATATACAAGAAAAAGATGGCTAGGGCTGCTACACGACTCAAACACGAGGAAATATCGGGGTTGCAATATCGGTTCAAGATCTTTTATTTTGCACGTTGAACTTATAAGTGGAATCCATCAAGCTTGGGTGCCCTCTAGTGCTGGGGCCCCTGGTGGCCGCCAGGTCCGCCACCCGCTTAATCCGCCTCTGTATATATAACCCAAATTTGCTGGTCTTAATTCAGTAACAGCTTTATAAATCATAATAGGTCCCTTTTTTAGACCATTGACTTTTTTGGTTTCTTCCATTTTTATTACACTATATATATATATATTCATATATACGCGTATATATATATATATATATATATATATATATTCATATATAAACGTATATATATATGTATATTCATATATAAACATATATATATATATATATATATAATATATATATATATATATATATCGTCTCCCTCACCACTTCTCTCTACAAAAATAAAACTTCGGAAACTATTTTTTTCCTCAAGTCTCAACTGAAGATATAGTAAATTTTTCTTCAAAAAATTTAAAATCCCTTCCCTCTTCTTAGCCCGATGGACTTTATTAATTATTAAAAGCTTTTATTTAACTTACAATGTATGTATGTATGTATGTATGTATGTAATTTGTTCGGGTGGAATCTTGCAACTCAATTTTGAAGCTGATATCTTCATCCTATTGAACTAAAAATTTTTATACACGTTTAGTTTGGGTGACAATGCATGTTTTGACCATTTATATTCCGATATTGCAATTAATTAAAACTATATTAATTAAAAACGTTAAACTAGTTTTGGGCGCCAACTTCAATATGTCAGTATTGTTGTAATAATGTTATTGTTACAACAATGACAATAGTTGGCGTCGAAAATTGTTTTTCACCCAAACTGGAATTTCATAACGTTGCGCTAATGACTGTATTAATTAACTTTGACTAAAAATAATTACATTTCTACAACGTAAAAATCTAATTTCTGCAACGTATGCAATTTGTTTAGAAATTTCTATCTATTTTCTTCGATTTAAATTCAAAACAAAAAAAAGTAGAGCTATTTTTCAAGTAGATTGGTACATTGTATACCTTTCTCAACGCTGCAAAGTTGAACTAAGAGGGAGCTTTGTAGAAATTTTTTAAAAATTTATCTAACTTTTATCTATGAAACTCAGACAAAAAATAATAACAGAAATGGAAAGATCATTTATTTCGTCCCGATACGGTATAATGTTTTTTTACAAAATATTAATATTTGTATTTCTTACGATTTTTTAGGGCGTTTTTCACGTAGTGGAACAAAAGCGCTATTAGGAGACAAATTTCGTCTTCGTCTTCGTTCCATATTTTGTCGTACCTTTTTCTCAGCCAATAAGCAACCAATTGACCTCCGGTTTTCGGCATTTGGTCGCATTTGTGCCCTAGCTGAGCCAAATCATATTTAAATTTAATCATTTTAAATTTTTTTTTAGTACAGTACTTCTTTCTGTTAGTAAAAAGTTCATTAGTTGCATTATTGTAAAATACAACATGTGAAAAACGCGCTAAAATTACTTGGCCATGCCAATGATTGATATCTTGTTTTTAAATACGACAAAATCGATGCGTTTTTATGAAAATAATGTCTAAATCATTGCGCTTGATTTTATTTTTTGTTTAAATGAATCGACATTCCGTGCTAAAACAGCTCATGCTTTGCTTTTTTAGAATCAGTCATTTAAAATATAAAATGCCGAAAACTATTTTTTACGATTTTTCAAAAAGTACACAAAATTTTAATTAAACATTGAACAACTTTGTCATTTATGAAGAAAATCTCATAAAACTTTTTTTTCGTGTGTAGGACAATGTTACCCAAGATCTGTACGAAGATTAAAAGAATTGCTTAAAAATTACGGATTTAAGAAAAAATTGTGTTTTTCGACTAGTACACATTTGCGAGAATTCATTTAGCTAGACTGTTCGAAAATAACCGGCAAACACCTAGCAATATAGGTATGTTGAATGAAATGAATGGACTGAGAAACTTATCCAGGAATAAATAAAAAGTTAAAAAAAATTAAAAGTAAAAAAACCTTTTTAAAAACAAGATTTTGTTTAAACGCGCTAAAAAGAATAAAATAAATTTTTCTTTACAACTTTTTTTACTATCAACTTATAACGTCATTACACAATTTATACGATATAAAAGCTTGTCGCGAGATTTTCCTCTGCAGATAAACAAGTGAATTACAAATTTTGATCTGAGTGATTTCAATTTTTAAAAATTTCAAACTAAGTAAATAAGAGTACTTTAATCTCGCGACGAGCTTTTATATCATATAAATTGTGTAATGACGTTACAAGTTGATAGTAAAAAAAATTTTAAAGAAAAATTTATTTTATTCAACATGAAGTAATTTTTCATTACTATTCCTTATAAAAATATTTTACTCACATATTTAAAACAACGGACAAATCATAATCAACGAGTTTTTGTTAAATACAATTAGCTACATAATATCTTTAAACACACACACACAAATAAAAAGATTTGAATTTTTTTAATCTCTATTTTTCCACCATTTAAAACTATTTCTTTTTAATAAATTAGACATAGTGTAAAGCACCAAATGAAAAAAACAGAGGATTGTCATACATTGAACCCAAGAGGTACTATCTTTTGTGACGTATCCATCTACCCTTGTCAAGATAGAAGTACGGGGGATCGGGTTCTCCAACTGTTGGGACGTTGTATATCCAAAGAAGAAAAGGACCGGCTATTCTTTCATTACATGCCTTTGCATGTAATATGTGAACAGTTTCGGAAAATGGCTATGATGTCACCTCACGATCGAATGTCACAGCGCTCTGTAGGAAGGAAGCTTCAAGGAACAACCCTTTTGGGTTGGGTTCCCTAGCTCATATGGGATGCAGACAACTTGAATGGAGAATAATGTCTGTGGGTCAACATCCTCAGTAAAAATGTGACAAAACAAGTTATAACCTCCAGATGGGGAACGCGAGCCCGTCTTGTAGCGAGGATTAAATCTGCCAGACGATTGTTCCCACACACCAATGCAGTAGGACTACAATGAGGAGAGCCAAGTGCAAATGAGTTACACCCGCCAATGAGAGGTGATTGAACACGTGAAAGTGACCCACTCATGGAGATTATAAAGGTAAGCCCGAAAGTGGACAGGACTTTGGACCTCCTGCCTTTGACGGATTTTTTTTTTTTTTTTTTTTTTTTTTTTTTTTTTTTGCTCTTAAGAATTGGAGTTTACGGGGGCAGCTGCTCCTCACGAACCAAGGGAAATGACTCTCAATCTCTTGCTTTTTACGAAGTACGCATGGTTTATATGCACTTCGAAGACTCTCTTTTGATTTCAAGGGACAGCCACACTCAAGGGCCTACTGATGAACTTTGCCGATTGAAGAATTTTACCTACTGATGAACTTTGTCTACAGACGAGCTTTGGCTAATGGTGAAATACGGATTGCCGGATTCAGCGGCGCAACGGCTGGCATACATGAACTGAAATTGAAATAGAACTTTTCAATCACGAAAACAAATTTGTGTAATGTGGCGTATTAATAATGAATAATCTTTTCTCTCTCATTATCTATTCTAGAATAAAATGTTTTTTTAGCAATTAGCTGTCTGACCCCTGAAGCTACCTTGCCACAATGGAACACCTTTTATAATGTGAGAAAAGAGGCAGTCTTTTTGTTGACAAGCTATTAAAAAACTGTCCATATATAAATATTTAATATAAAATGTAATATAAATTTATACTTAATCAACCATTTAAACAGTTTTTTCACGTAAACAATTAAATTGCATGCAGAGAAGTGACATGTGAAACAGGGTCTCTCTTTGCCCCTTTACTCTAGAAACTGTACTTTATATATAAATAATATTTGATAAACAGACAGATGGTTCAACAATTTTAATTTTTGGCATTACATTGGGTTGAGAGAGGTCCCCAAACCCTCAAATCTCGTCAAATGCTGTTTTCTCCCACTTTATTTTTGTCCCGTCATTTTTAGTCAAATTAATTTGTGAAGGGGAAATACCTAAGGCCTTTGGTATAGTTTGTCATAAATATCATTACCCTCTCTTGTATGATAATGGCTTCCATAAATCTTTAACGCATTCTATTATTGAAAAGAATCACTCGTGATGTTTGCTTGCATTTGTACTTGTAAAATAAATTTGTGTTTCTCGTTTGGTAAGGGACAGAAGTGGAAGAGAATTAGAAATGACAATAACAATGACAATACGTATAAAAAATCATTAGGAAGTGCTAACGTCAATAAGGCCAGGTAAAATTTCTCAAAGGAAAAAAAAAGGAAAAAGTAATGCATTCGAAAAAACCTATGCAGCTATTAATGGCTAATTTCCGAGTAGTTGTTGTTGAAATACACATAAATTTAATGGGCGAAGGTCGCCCATGCTTTACCTGAATCTACGTGTGTTACCATTGTGAACTGAGAACCATTGTGTATGATAAGAGAGAAAGAGACTGAGGTTCGCGAGTAGGCGTTCCCGTCGTCAATACGTCCTGGAACTCTATTTGTTAGAAATTAGCTACTTTTTCTTTAATTAATAATTGTTTTGAATAAATTAGTAGAAAGAAAAAAAGCTTTAGCCCCTTGTTGTGTGTCTCCCACATAATATATATATATATATATATATTTCGCCAAATCGTTTTTCAAGTATTTCAGAATCTTTAGATAATCATTTTGCAAAAAAATAACATTGCACATATTTTATTTTTGACACTTTAAATTAATAAATAATTATTTCGAAACATTAAATTTTTAAATAAAATAAAATATTTAATGAAATTAAAGTCGGAGCTGTTTTTATTATTTTAAACTGAAGATTTTAATGATAAAAGGTAATAAACTATAATTTTGCATTAATAACCATATTTTAAACTTCAACGCATTAATCTTGAATTATTATTAGATTTTATAAAATTTTTAATGTCAAAATCCACGATAAAAATATGATTGAACAACTAGACGTCTGTTTTACCACGGTAGTAAGAAAACGTCTGAGCCATTGTGAAATGCTAATCCGGATTGTGTGATGCATTGCAGAGGTTAATTATTAGAAAATAAATAATACAAAATTTGCAAACGCCAGAATAAATACGAAGATTTAAAATAATTTTAAATAATATAAAATTTGCAAACGCCAAAATAAATACGAGTATTTAAAATAATTTTCTGTTATTTATTTTTTATTTTAAAAATATTAGTATATTTTTAGTAACACATTAAAGTTGCACTTATATGCAGCTTTAATAGCTCATAAATCCATCAATTTATGAATTTTAATCTCTTATTATAATGAGGAAAATTTTCTACTGCGAAATATAATTAGGTTTATATTATTACTACTACAACATGAACTTGAAATTACCATGGTAGACAAGTTAACCAAACCTGAAGTAAACATAAGAGCTAGTGATGCCAGTTTGCTTATAGAAATGCAAAATGTGTTGCATGTGGCGGGATTTTTTCCCCTGCCTTCATGTTGTGAAATGATTTCCTTAATGTATTTCAAAATTTCCGCATAAGGTATTATAAGTTAACTTTTTTTGACATTGTTTATATAAATTCATGCATTTGTTTTTAAAAATCTGAAAGGTTTATTTAATGAAATGCTAAAAGTTATTGTTAAGTGAATATTTGTACATCATAGTGCCTATTGGTAAATCTGAATTTTGAAGCTGTCATTACCATTGTTTGATTCATACGATATATTAGGAAATAAAGGTGCAATATGAAATTATTATTTTTATTGCAGCTGAATTTTCCAAATTGCTGCATTCTGCAATTGCATCTTTATGATTTTACTATTCTCAATTAAGATGTAGGACAAAATAAAAGGCAAGAACTGGTTTGAAAAGGAAAAGGACTTGGATACTATACCAGATAAATCACGCCGAAATGCAGTGACCCTTTTCCGTTTTGTGACTATTTGGGAGAACATTTATATGGCATAGCAGTTTATCACTATCCTTACTGCCGCCTCTGTAATTAAGCAGAGCCCATGAATAGACATCTCCATTGCTGCATCCTTGGAATTGACGTCAATATTTTTGGATATTGGCGTATTAGATAGTTACTGGGTGATGACTTCAGTCACTTTACTGCGTATTTTCCTCTTTTGTGTTTGTGTTTGTTTCCTTTGTATTGTATTTTTGCTGATTCACTGCCATTAAAAATATTAAAAAAAGAAATTTGACTTTTATTGGAGGTTTTTTTTCTACCTGTGTGCTTATGTAACCGACTTAAGTGTTAATCTAGAAAATTCGATACTGTCGAGCGATTTTGCCAAACAAAAAGACGTTGCTCATTCAAAACATTAACCAAGAACAGTCGTCAGTATTATTACTGTGTTCCAATGTGCACAGGAATGGTTTCTACTATTGCTTGTATACTGCAGTATTTTGACGATGCCTTTTGATTTGATGAAATTGGTTATGATATGTAAGTGATGAAAATTGTATGTATTTATGTGCTTAATCCATATTATAAAACATTGCATAATATCAGCCTGTTAATTGTTTTAGTTAAATCAAAAACAATCGCCAAATGCTGCCATGTATAGATAAAATTTTCCTGCCTATGCTCGAATACAATAACCATATGCATAAGTTGTCGTATTTTTCAGAAATTAAAACTTGGTATCTTTTAATAAAGGTAACAAAGTATTTTTTTATTTCTATTAAATTAATGGAAATTAAGGTACTGAAATAAAAAAATTTGTTACTATTTAACTAAAATTTTACTCAAAATTTTAGTTAATTTTTTATTGCTGGACTCATACATAAGTACCAATTATTAATAATTAAAATACTATAGAAATGCGATTAAATGTTTTTATTAAATATGTTGTGTGATAAATAGACCTTTCCTATTTGGATAAAAGGGGTAATGCGTTTGCACCATACCTCCTAAGTGATATGGAAAATGGTATGAATTATGTTATTTTACTTATAATGTAAACTTAAGGGGAAAAAAACTGGAAAAAATATGCTCCAAAACAGGAACATTATTTATATATTGTAATAGTTGTTAAAACTGTATGTTTTTACTGTGTTCTCAGTTGAACTATAAGTGAGAACATTTCTTCATTGTTATTATGTTAAAGTGTTATAAAGTATGACAATTGGTATTTCAGACAAAAAAAATAATTAAGAATCGGAATGTTATAAGAAAATTATTTTTGTTTTTGTGTTGCAAAATTTTTCCAGGTGAAATTTAAGGCAAAAAATTCGTATTTTGAAACATTCAATATAAAAAGAAGAAAAACATACAAATCATACAACGTTTTACAATCCACAACTCCAATGTACTAGTGGTAGTCCTTTTTAACGCGCTTTTATAAATTTCACTTGCATGTAACGAAATCTTGGAACTCAATTTTTACCTACTTTAAAAGGTCAGATTAATTCGAAATTTTGCACACTTGTCAAGGACCAATGACAATACAATAATTTCATAATTTTGTTCCATTTTCCTTTTCAGGATCGTCAGGAATAAGGATAATCAGATTTGGTGACAATTCCACATTCCACTTCCAGATTTGGCGACTAATTTCATATATCATTTCCAGATTTGGTGACTAATTTCAGATTTAGCGTCTAAAAGAATAAGGTGTAGCCCTAAGGCGAGTGTTTTTAATCAAAAGTTAATTATATGCAAGTATAAAATACACTTGCGTTAATAGAAATAAACCAAACAAAAAAGTGTTCTGTATCTGAGAAAGTGGAAGGTGGGTGTGTGTTAGCAATACTTACCATAATATAAACATTTTTCTGAAAATGAAAATTAAAAAAAAGGCTCGTGCATGTGAAAAAAATAATTTTTTTTATTCTTTTAAAGCAATACGTTTGGAAGTGATGATACGAATTAACATTATAGGAATACGTTTAAAAGGTGAAAAAATTATTGACGCTTAATATTACCATGTTTTTATTAACTCGTTTTCTTTAATGTCTATCCGGGTGAAATTTTTTATTTGATTTTAAACTGTGTGACTCTCCGATGAGCTAGAGACTTGAAATTTAAACCATAGATCAGAAGTGGATGACAATGCATAAAAATGTGAAAAAAGAAGAAAAAAAAACGAAAATGAGAAATTTTTTATACTTTTTAATCCGCTTTAAAAACATGGTACATTAAAATTTTTTTAATTCGAACTTTTTCTTCTTAACACACTTTTATTTGTTTGACCTGTTCTAAGAGACGGAATCTAATATAACGTTACGGGACTCATCCGAGGCCTCGTAAATGCAGATTAAATACATTTCAGAGCCGTTAATTAATATCCATTGAAGAGCAAGACTAATTCCACAGCCACGTAAATCCAGCTTCAAATATCAAACTCAAGGATAAATTCAACAATGAATAAGTGATATTTTAAAAAACTAAAAAAACACGCTTTTGTTGTAGTTCGAACTAAAAAATTAAAAATAAATTATAGTTAAAAAAAAACTAAAAAACACGCTTTTTGAATTTTTTTTAGTGAGATGAACTAAATGTAAAAAAAATAATTCTTAATATAAGAATAAAATGATGAACGAGAAAATTAATGTCGTTGGGGTAAAAGCGTGGGATATTCTATAAATGTATCATTTGTTATAATTGCTAACTTCTATTCCCAAAAGCTCAATTAGTGTAAAAATAGAAAAAAGCACACCACGCTTTTACCCCAATGGCATTGATTTTCTCGTTCATCATTTTATTCTTATATTAAGAATTATTTTTTTACTTTTTAGTTCGAATCAGTATTAAAGCGGGTTTATTAGGTTTTTTTTTTTAAACTATAATTTATTTCATCAATAAATGCCTCGGCTCATCAACACATCAGCCGTGTATATTATCAAGCTCAAACTTTGTAAATGAATGATTTAGAACTCCAGGAAAGGCGTTGGATTCTGCGCAATGAATTCTTGGAACGGATTTCGACAATACACTATCTGGACAAAAGTATCCGGACACTCCTTAAAAAAGGGGTTCTGGCGAGTGAAGCAATTTGATACGTAATTGAAAGCTATAAAAGTGTTGGTAGTGGTTTGTCAGATTGTATTTATGCGTTTGTTAAACCCAAAGAAAGGAGATCCCATCCAAAATAACACCACCCAGAACAAACTTAACGCTAACCAAACCCAATATACCTCAACGCCAGTAACCACAAATAACCCCTACGCAAATGTAGCTAAAATAGGCCACCAGAGGTCAGCACGTAAAACCAAATCTTATCAGACGACTAAACGTTCTGAGCCCGATTCCACCTCAAAAACCCAAAATCCTTCCTCATGCTCTGAAATCATTCTCGCAATCCGTGAATTTAAAAACTTTTTCTCAAATCACCCCGAACTCCTCTCATTAGGGAAAGCTCTCAGAAACGCCACTTCAGAAGAAGAAAAAGTCCACATTTTTTACGAGGCAATGCCTCTACCTCTAACCTACCAACATAGACGCCCCTCCCACCTCCTAAACGCTGCAACCCGATTGGCCAACGTCGCTTCTCGCAAAGTATTTCAAAACCCCCACTTTTTCAGGCAACTCGCACCTACTCCGACTAGACGGGTCATCCCACTAGCCGCTCTCCTTAAAAATGATTAACCCCGCACGCAAGCGCACTCGGCCCCCCGATGTGCATAGTGCAGGAATGAACTTTATACTCTCAATGCTACCTTCAATTAAAATTTTTCTTTTCTTTTTCTTGTATACTACATGTATGCAGTGCCGCCTTTCCGTAGAAAAAAGAAATTTAAAGGGGATGAAAAGAAAATGTGCCTGTTATCCTGAGATCATTCAAACTGAATTATCTTTGTTAAAAAATTCAATTCTTTTCAACTGATGAATCATTTTTAATAAGCTACGTACGAATTAATAATCAGTTACCAGTGAGTTCGCTCTAAGTTAAATCAGTTAACAGTGAATTTGCGAAAACAGTGCAGAATCCTAAAGGCAACGCAATTATCGAACCGTTATTCCGTAAGTATCTTGTAAAATGCTAATTTACAATGAAAAGTTGAACTACTCAGCGTGACTAACGAGGGGGAGAAATTAATATAAAAATAATGAAATTTTATTAAATTTTGGAATTACCACTTTTAATATCTAATTAATTTCCTTAAGTAGTTTCCTAATGTTGGATTAGATAACATAGAGGATTCTCTAAATTTAAGACTACGATCATGATTGATGGTGTTTCTCTTCCTGTGCATGAATACGCCTCATAGGTGCTCTTCGTAGCATCTTGAGGTATTGATGATCTCTCTCTTCGCCATTTCGGTAAAGAGCAGGAAGTTACTCGTTCTGAGTGGTCCTTTTTTTTAAAAACAAATTATAAAATTCTATTGTTGAAGAAATAGTGCACTAACTCTTGTGTGGCAGCCCTGATCCTTTACAAAAATTATAAAATTCTATTGTTGAAGAAATAGTGCACTAACTCTTGTGTGGCAGACCTGATCCTTTACAAAAATTATAAAATTCTATTGTTGAAGAAATAGTGCACTAACTCTTGTGTGGCAGACCTGATCCTTTACAAATGGGGTTTACGTTGTGCTTCTTTATTGAAAATTTGAACTTGCAGAATCGGAAGTTTTAAAAGTTTACCATTCTTCATTAACATTTTGCAACAGACACATTCAGTTTTGACACTAAGCCTTTGAAAATAGAAAAGTTATTTTATCTGAGATGTAAAATTAAGACAAATATTGCACCAGCTCACAGATAAAATATTAAATGCAGCTCTTAAAGAAATAACAACAAGTAAAAACAGTACTGATATCGAACAGAAATCACACAAAATATACATTTTTCCTGTAGAAGTTAGAATGAAAAAAATGCGTAGGTATTTCTTTCATTTGACAAAAAAATAATCAGGTTTTTTTGGATCCTGTTTTATGCCATTCTGACTGATTCTCAGCATATTTCATGATCGAAGAAGAGGGGGAGGGGAGAAACAAGTCACCCAGTAGGGAACGCAAGGGCGGGATCAGAGGGCTCAAACCCTTCCGATAGACCAACTGGAATTTTAATTTTTAGCATGAAAATTACGTATCGGCACATTCGTCAAAGTTTATTTTTTTTTCTTTTTAAATATAGGCGCTCCAATAAACTGAGTACGCCACTAAAGTCAACTCTCATTGATATTTCACAGTGAAACCGAGATTGATCGAAATCATTCTAAGCTAATTGCGTCAAAATAGAAAAAAAAATAATAATCTATTTTTGAAGATTAATTTAAAACTTTCCCAATAGTTCCTAATTTTAAAATAATGAATCCTTACAGAAGTAGTTGTTGTTAAATTTATAATAAACGAAAGCCGACTGAAATTTCTTTATGACCAATGCATCTCGAAATTTAAAAGATGATAATTTTTAAAAAATTTCCGATTTCCAGCGAAAGAAAGTGTTTTTCATTATTTTGTGAATAGGTTTTTCCGGTTATTGCACGATGGACTGAGATCGTCTTGAAGATAAAATACAGGTAAAAGTTTAATTTTCGTTTTGTTTGATAAGTAATTCTTGTAGAAATGAAGCATACCTGCCTATTCTTTTTTTAAATTTCAAACTGTGTCACTGACACACCAAAAGTTTTAAGCAGTACAGAATTTTTCATCTAGAGTATGTTCAACAGAAACTATCCTCATCTTCCGGTAGGAATCCACATGATCACGCATAAAATATGCTAGGAGGGAGCTATATTTGTCAAGTCACTGTGTGAATTCAGGAATCTTGCAAGAAAATAATTAAGAAATTTAATTATAATAAAATATCGTTTGCACACATAGAAGAAAAAAAATAAAAAGAGAAACTAAAATTACTACCCGACTGATCTAAAAAAAACAGTGAAATAATTGAGAAATAACACAGAATCGGGGCGCCATCTACATTTCAGAGCATGAAACAAAAGTTCTGTACATCTGGAAAAGTATTTAAAAATTCAATTCAAAATAGAAAATTGAAATTAAAGTAAGATAAAAGTCGAATACAAATTTAGAATACAATTCCGAAAACTCAGCCTATTGTAGCCGAGTTACTGAAAATGTATCCAGAAAAAAGTAGAATAAGTAGGAGTGTTTCCTGGAAGAATAATTGTTCTGCATTCCTACGTATAGTTTGCTTGAGAAAATACTATTGTGTAAAAACGAGTACGTTTTTTACGAAGGCACAGAGAATTTCCTACATGAAAATAAATACTAATAGTGCATATGGTATACATCACACTTTACCCTATCAGATACATCACGGAAAAATATTTTATAAAGGTTGTGACGGGTTCTTACGCGTTTCACTAACCTTTTCACATATTCTTTAATATTTTATTTATTTCAACCAATCTCCACCTTGCAGGGCCAGACCGTGACCTTTGGGGCCCCTGGGCTAATGATACCTGGGGGGCCCCCTAAATAATTAAAAAAATTGCCACTTTCCTGAAAAAAAATTTTGTGAGGAAAATTTTAAATATACGAAACTCTTAAGGTTTTTTTTTATTTCAAACAATTTAAATTCGTTATAAACAATAACATAATTTACAAAAAAGAAAAACTTTTCTACACCTTTATGCTCAAATTCTTTTATTTGCTCACATCCTTTAAGTCTTTAGTGAGATCAGTAATAATAGAAAGAAGTGATAAATAAGTAAGTCTGTAACGAATGGTAATAGAGCGCCCTCTACTGGCCATGTAAACACTTAACCAGTCAGCTTGCCGCCTCGGGGAAGGAAGAATGTGCCAATGTCCGCCCGCGCAAACCCCTTACTTGTATAGATTTTTCCTGTTTTTATGTAATTGTAACCGTGCTCAATTAGAATGTACCACCAATTAAAATTATTTGATCTAGCCGCCGGAGTTATTTTTGAGTATCAGTTATAAAAATGTCGCCCAACTTACGGCCCGAATAAGAATAATTATTTAATTTTAATATGACTACTAGTCTAACAAAGTTATCTTCAATATTCTGAACTGCTAGTTCATGAAGAAGTTTAAAAAAAGGAACTTCTGAAATTGTAGCTATCGGCTACGAAGAAATTTTCGGATTACTAGAAAATCTATATTTCCTACCAGGAAATTAGAATTTTTGGATTGCATTCGTCTTCACGGAGCATCAGCTAAGTTTTCTTTTAGTTTGTTTTGTTTCTGATTCATTTTGATCTTTTATTGAATTTTACTTGTGTTTTTATATTTTATAGTATAAATATATAATAAGCATGATTTATTAGTCATATTTTATTTGAGTAATTCTTTTCCCTAGTAAGGAAACTCTTTCTACTTTTGTTCATTTTTCTCATTTCCTGTGATTTATGACTATTAGTGTACTTGTTTAGGGAACTTCTTACCCCCACTTCTGACCTTGAATTTTCACTGCTTGTTGAACGAACGACGTTTTTTTACTAAGGTTCCCCCCCCCCTTTTCTGTCTCTCACCCCTTGCCTGGTGAAAATCAGACGTTCTTTTTTTCCCCCTCTTGTTCCTTTTTCTTGGAACTCAGAATACAGCACTCGCTGTTTGCTTTGTAAAATTTGTTTATTCTGGATATTTTTCACTTTTTTCTGTTGACTTTTTTTTTTACTTATGATGCCAGAGCGTCACGGAGATTGATATTTCCTATTTAGTATTAAAATTACATCTGTTTTTTTTATTGAATTTTAGTGTTATGAAATTGTGTTTCATTTCTAACTATATTGAAGAATTTTGATCATATATAAAATATTTGCGAATTTAAATGAAAGAAATTATTTATCTTTTTTTGCTAACAAAAAGTATAGTAGAAAAGTATTTTTATTTTTATTCAAAAGATTCATTCACATAGGTTTTGTTTCGACTTTGAATTTCCTCAAAATTTCTTTTATATGTGAATTATTTTTATTTACAAAGCTAAATTTTTGCATTCAGTCAAATATCTACGAAACAGTATTTTTATTCCTTCAAAGGAATAGTTTATATGTTGTTTTGGCTGAGTGCATCAGAATTTCTGTTTATATGAATTTTCATTTTGTTTTCGAAGTTTAGATTTTGTATCCTGTCAAACACATCTATAATATATTTTTAATAGTATTTTGTTTGAATATCCAATTCTTATTATTTTAGTGATTAGTTGATGCTCAATTATAAAGGTTAACTATTTGAAAACTAAATTAACTGCATTTAATTTGAGGCTGTCGGATTTTATAATTGACCCTTTTTTCCCCCTCAAAAGTTAAAAACAATGGCGTATCTTGCTAAAGCGCGCAAAGAGGACTTAAAAACATTAGCTACAGAATTGGGCCTTGAAGTAGGAGAAATAATGGGAATAATAGATTTTAAAAATTTAATCATTACTTCGAAAGACTATGATGAACAGTTTACTAAAACTCTTCTAGAAACCATAATTAACACGAGGGTTCAGGCAGAACGTGAGGAGAAGGAGGAAAATGATTACAAACGAAAACAAAACGAACTGATTTTAGAACTAGAACGCATGAAGTTAAGCATGACTGCTACTTCTTCAACTAACATTTCTGCTGCTGCCGCAGAGAAAATAAATATCCAGCACCTCATACCCAGATTTGTGGAAACTTCAGACATTTCCACCTATCTAAAAATATTTGAAAGGCAGTGTGAGCAAGTTAACATAGGAGAAGTCGATTATGTAACACACCTTCTACCAGTGTTACCTATTAATATTTCCAATATTATCTTGCGGGAACCTAAGGAGAAATTAGGAAATTACCAGCACATTAAGCAAGTGCTGCTCCAACGATTCAAGTTGAGTGCTGAATCGTTTCGAATTAAGTTCAGTACTCATCAAAAACAACCCGAAGCTCTGTGGAAGGACTTCGCGTATGAGCTAAACAATTACTTAGAAGAATGGCTACATAGCCTAGAAGTGAAAGACTTTAACTCCCTTAAGGATTTGGTTCTTACCGATCAGCTTAAGAGAAGAGTTTCGAGGGACGTTAAAGAACACTTCGTGGATATCTGGGGAGATATTAAAAGCTCATCTGAGCTAGTACGAAAATTAGACGATTATGAAATTGCTCGTGGTAAGACGTCGAACCATAAAGTTTTACCAGACATAAGAAGACCTTCTTTCCCCTCAAAAACAAATAAACAAAGCAGTATAAGAACGGGGATAAAGCAAAGGAAGCACCAAGAAAACCATTTGGAGGGCATTCGCAATTTGAAAGCCGATCTCCTCTGTCCTGCTATGGATGTGGAAAGCCCGGTTACATCAAGTCAAAATGCCCTGACTGTAATCCTTCAAAGGGTGATCCTGCTCACTTTGGAATTCTGCGAGTTAACAGTCTCTCTCCTTCCAACAGAAATGCTGTACTCAAGATCAGCATAAATGGAGTTACAGGAACTGCTTTTGCGGACAGTGGTGCAAGTCATTCGATTGATGGAGAAACTCTTTAGAGTATCCTTCTGCAGCAAGGAGCTGCTTTTGAGAAGACAGCAATACCCCTATCCTTTGCTGATGGAATCGTTATTCAGAAAGAAGTTCTACGTACATTTCAAACCGTCCTTCTGGAAGGCAGAAAGTTTAAAACTCCCTTCATTATTTTGCCTGATGCCAAAAACAACTCCACTCTACTTGGAGTTGACTTTCTCAAAAATGCTGGAATAGTACTAAATTTCCGAAAGAACTGTTGGACTTTTTGTGACGATTCCCGAAAATCGTACAATTTCGTAACGCCTTATCAGAGTACATCTGTAAATGTACTTCCTGTGGCTATAAATAACTGTCAATTACGGGAAGATGAAGGACAAGAACTCCCTGGTTCTCAGCGTGTGAAACTAGATACCTTGCTTAAAAATCATCACTCTATCTTCGAAGTAGGGGGAGAAGCTACTCCATTTATTGAACATAGCATCAACACTGAAAACAACCCACCAATTTCAGTGCCTCCCTACCGAATGAATCCAGCCAGGAAGAAGCTGTTGAAGAAAGAGCTAGATTCTCTGCTGCAACAAGGCATCGTAGTAGAATGTGAATCTACGCACGCCTCTCCCGTTGTTTTGATTCCAAAATCAAGAATTGAAGAGAAACAAGATCAGCGAAAGGCATTCTATGATAAAAGACGTCATGGTTCCTTGTATCATCCAGGTGATAATGTCTGGGTAACCCTTCACCCCCTTAGCAATGCTGCCCAGAAGAAAACAGCTAAATTCATGCCTAAAAGAGATAGGCCTTATATTATTGTGACTCAACGCTCTCCGACGACTTATGAAGGGGCAAATCCAAACAACCCACATGAGGTTCTCGGACCTTATCATTCATCTGCTCTTCGTCCATGCATAGACAAGGAAGCCACTCCAGTGATGCCTCTCAGAAAAAGGGGAAGACCCAGGAAAGACAACTTTGCTGGTTCCTCATGGAGGACGATACCTAGGAACCAGAGGGGGAGTGTAACGAATGGTAATAGAGCGCCCTCTACTGGCCATGTGAACACTTAACCAGTCAGCTTGCCGCCTCGGGGAAGGAAGGATGTGCCAATGGCCGCCCGCGCAAACCCCTTACTTGTATAGATTTTTCCTGTTTTTATGTAATTGTAACCGTGCTCAAACCACGCTCCGCTTCACTAGTAATATGGAGCGTTAAAAAAATCTTTAAAACGGTATACAAATTTGGAAAAATGTTAACACAAGTTTCTTTTTAAAAATTAAATATAACATATCACTACAAGTATACGACAGCTTAGTTTGTTTTAGGTAAGTTTTGAGTTGAACATCTTCATTTACTAAATCTTGGTCTAGGTCAGGGATGGCCAACCCGCGGCACGCGTGCCACATTGTGGCACGCGGGAGTCGTAACTGTGGCACGCGAAGGCTTTTTGGAAAATTACAAAAATATTATGAAAATATTACATAATTAATTGGATTACAACAAAAAAATTGTCACGAAGAGAATATGTAAGAAACAGAAATTTTAAGGGCGCTAAGCAAGATTTTTCTTTTCTTCAGAAAAACGCCAAAAATGAGATCATTTGCTCCAAAACTTACAATTCTACTGCTTTGTAACATTCGGAGAAAAGTATTGACTAACGTGAGACTAAAAACAAATAAATTCTCTCTCTCTCGGACGGTCGAAACTGCCTAAAAAGTCACCCTCTCTCGGGGGCGGTTAATTTTTAACATCTCAGATTTCCATTCAAATTTCAGCTTCCCCGTGCAGGGCTGAAGTTTATAGCTATTGGCTGTCAGCGTGATGTCAGATAAAAATGTTTTTCCGGAGATGTTGGCTATGTACGATTTCTGTAATGTCAAGAAGTAATTCTGCAATATATTAGGAGCCCAGTTGTTGATAGGGTAGAAGTAATTCTATCTGCACAAAGTAGCCGCTTTGTAAAGCAGAGGGAGTGTAAATTTGCATCCAAGACTAATCAGAATGCTGGATTCGGAGCCTAGAAAATTTGTAGCGTAACATTGGCAAATTGTTTCTAGCTGTCGGACTCAGTTGATTTTAAACTCTGTTTAGGAAGACGTTTATCTTTTCTACAATTGTTTTTAGATTTTAGTTTTGAGCGTAGTTGTTTAAATTTTTTTAAATTTTCAATATGTTTATGAGTAAACCTTTGACATCGAAAAGAAATTATAAAGAGGATATTGCAGTACGTGATTTTAAAATTGTCTGGGAAGAACAATACTTGTTTACACATCAAAATGCTTCCGAGCCTGTTTGTTTGATATGTGGAATTGGTATAGCAGTTCCAAAAAAATTTAACTTGGACCGTCATTTCAAACAACTGCATAGTGATTTCAACAACAAATATCCGGTTGGATCAAATTTGCGAACGGAATTCATCAATAAAAAAAAAAGAAATCTTTAGCCGGCTAACAATCTTTGTTCCAGAAGAGAAATGAAATGGAAACCAAGGTGAAGGCTTCTTATAAACTTTCTTTGTTGTTAGCCCGCAAAAAAAAACCCGTATTCTGATGGAGAGGAGATAATAAAAAGCATCCTTTTAATTTTAGCCCAAAATGTCGGTGATCTTAATGTCAATAATATGGTTGATAAAATAGCTTTGTCCAGAAATACCGTCATGCGTCGTATAGATGACATGGGTCAGGATGTTGGAACGCAAATTGTCTCTGGACTTCAAAATTGCAAGTATTTTTCAGTAACTTTGGATGAAAGCTGTGATATCACTGACAATGCGCAGTTAAGCATCTTTGTGTGTTATACGAACGAAAATTTTGATACTGTGGAAGAACTTCTTGATTTGCGCTAACTAGTTTTAACTACAGGTGAAAACATTTTTAAGGAACTTAAAAATGTAATTGAAATTAACAAAGTAGAATCTACAGAATTAGACAGTGTTTCCACAGATGGAGTGCCTTGCATGGCTGTCAGAATAAAAGGTTTTGTTGGATTGCTTGAAAATTATTTGGGAAGAAAAGTTATCAGGTATTGTATTATTGATCAAGGAGCTCTTTATGCCAAGGACTTAAACTTTTTTTTTCGTTGTTGACCCGTGGTGCGGTGTATCAACAAATACGAGCTCGTGCTCTGAATCGACGAAGATTTCGTACGCTTTTCCCCGAAGAAACGGAAGAAAATGGCAAGTTACTCCTTCATTGTAGTGTGAGCTGGCTTTCCAAAGGAAGTTCACTTGCGAGATTTTGGAGTTTGAGGGAATGTGTTTTAGAATATCTGGAAGAAAACGATGAACTGTCCAGTGAATGCTCGCTCCTCAGGAGGGAAAATTGGCTGTGGGATTTAGCTTTTCTTACCGATATAATGGAACATTTAAACAATTTAAATTTAAGATTACAGGAGGAAAATTGTATTTTTCCTACCCTAATTGGTCATATATTTTTCTTTTGTGAACTAACCTTTGCTTTTTTGTCTGGATTTTGGAGAGAAAAAAATAACTCATTTCCCATTTCATACAGGAATTATCTGCCAAAGTTAGCAATGTTCCGAACTATGATAGATTTAAAATTTAATATCCATTTTGTAGGATTCTTTCAGTGCCAGGTTTGAGGATTTTAAAGATGATAAAAAATACTGAACTTTCACAAATCCTTTTTCGATTTCTCTTCAAGACATTAATTTTTACCCACCTCGGGTACAAATTGAAATTATTGACCTACAGCACCATATTGCTCTGAAAAGCAAATATAAGGAAATTATTTTAACCTCAACTGATCCAATTACATCGAATTTTTTG